>JAANDG010000316.1:0-167948 GCA_036852015.1 Pelodera strongyloides
TATCATTAGTAGCCCCCGCACACACGCTGCGCGGCGGGGCCCGGCCCCGCCTCCCTTCGGGCAGCGCGTGTACACTTTTTTCTACCAGTTGCAGCGCTCACACACACACACACACTGCGAGGTGCCGCGCAGCGTGGGTGCGGGCGCTGACAGTTGGACAGCGCGTGTGTTGCACTCTTCTTCTATCATTAGTGGCGCAGCGGGCCTTTTCTACCTGATTGATCTAATGCCTCCTATGTTTGCGTGCCATCTTGTTTCAGTTCACTAATATGTTTAATTTACCAGTATAAAATAGCTTTCAGATTCCCCGACAGGCGCGGACTTATCATCATGGCCAAATGAAACTTCATATTCTTGACCAAATGGGGTTCCATGTATGCCAAAAACCGTGCGTTTGCCTTCCAAGTATCAATTGCAAATTGTCCCGTGGCTGCTTGCCACGGGACAGTGTTTTCGAGTGTCTGTAGATATTCTCGTGTAGTGTCAAAATACGCTAGTTTTTCTACACTTGGAATAAAAATCTGCAAAATATGGAAACCCCATTCCATTCTCCTGACTTTGCACAGTACGAGGCTCCAATAGCGAAATTTGGCGTGATTTTAATTCAATCTTGGTCCCGCCCATTTTCTACAGATTTAAAAAATTTCACTTTGTCATAACTTTTTTATTTTTAGTGACCGACGCTTAAGTTTGCTTTTATCTTCCTCAGCATGAAAAACTGATTCGATTAACACCATAAAATCGACAATCGGGGTTGACTGTCTAAATCCAAATTTTTCCGAATCATTTAATGTGTTGCTTTTTAACAACCAATTGTGTTTTTAGAACACGGAGCCAAGCGGAGACGGCGACTCAGCAACAGTGTCTTTGGATAGTTTTGATGTGCCCGAATCTCTTCTAGAGAGTAGAAGCCCACCAGGAACGATATATTCACTAACAATGGTCAAAACACGACAAGGTCGCTTCATTTTTCTCGTTATTCTTGACGTATTTAATGTGGCATTGCTCTTCGCTGTCTCGCTTGTCCCGTTTGATGTATTGGTCCATTGGTCATTGGTCGACCGTAGCGGAGTGCGTGTGCGTCTACTGTTCTGTTCTGGTAACGCGTCGCGTGTGACTGACTCCTAGTTTATCAACTTGGATTTTTAAGCAACGTAGCTCTTATTATTCCCATAATGCCTAATAGAGTTTATAAAATACACTAACTGACTTGAAAATCAGTTTCAGGGTTTGGAGTTAACATAATTGGTGGTTCCGATAGCCAACACTATCCGGACTGTGAAGAAATCTTCGTTTCGTATGTGAAGCCGGGAGGGTGTGCAGCAAAGACGCGGCGGATAAAGGAAGGAGATAGAATTATACAGGTTAGAATTCTCTTCATCTGTTTTTCATTCAAGTATGTCAGATGTAAACCGTCCCCGATGTAAATAGTATTTGTGACGCAAATTAAGCCATGCGTCTGGAGATTTCGACTTCCAATATTCGAAACAAAGAAAAAATAATTGATATAATTACTATTCTCTGTGCAACGAAGATAGCAGAACGGGTTGGAGTTCGGTTACTTGTCTCTGGAGCACGCTTATAGTTATGCTAGCAACTAGCAACGCAACAGATTTCATTGCAGGTGAATAACCGATTCCTGAGTGGTCTTCGACATGAAGACGCTGCTAACGTATTTCGCTCTATTCCTGTTGGCCAGGCCGCACTTTTCGTATTCGAAGCCGGCGCACACAAGTTGTTACTTGAAAGGGTGGGTTTTTTTTATTCGTGGTCTTGAACTAGTCAACTAATTTTCCCTTAGGTTGCTGCCTAGCCTTGCCTCATATTTGTTAACTCTTTACAAACACCGGCAATTGTTCTTATCGTTACCTTTTTATCGTTTATTTGTTTGCATGTTTGAGAATGCTATTTTCCGATACTGTTGCTTGTTGCTGAGCCGATTGATTTTAGTGAGCATTTGGCATTCTTTTTCTCCACCTTATGAGGAACAAGTAGGTAATGTTATACCTTTCTTATCGCGCCTCTGCCGTTTTGCTTCTGTGGTTCTCCGTTCTCCCATTCTGACTTATTACTTCATATGTAAGCAAAGCAGGTAAATCATACAATACTTATTCAAAGCCTATTGTAAATTGTACACTTCAGGAAGGGTGAATGGCTATGACTACTACTTTTCTGCTAAATTGCTAAATGTCTTCACCTGCACCCTCTTTTCCCCCATGTGCATTGGCACATTGCCGTTGTGTACTTTGTCCTCCCCTCCCCGTGTGTTGCACGTGAAATTCAGAGAAATACTGCATGTTGGTAGCTTGTTTCTGTCTTTCTCTTTCCTTTGACGAGACTTATGGTTATGACGACTGACTACAGTCAGAAGTATTCACCATTACACAGTTTCTTACCTTTCTTTTGCTCCTGAGTTAATTAGTACCGTAGCTTTATTCCATTTTGTTTTACTATGTTTGTTCCTCATGAAATTTGATTTTGATGCATAATAGTTATTAAGTCCTGCAGTTGCTGCATTCTTATATGTTATAAATTTATATATATATACGTGGACAGTTGTAACTTGGACGTTGGGGTAACCACTAACCACGTAATCAATCCTGTTTATTTTGGGCTTCTTCTATGTATTGAAGTAATGGGTTGTATGTTGTATGCTACTGTGTCAGTTTATTCGCGCAATGGGCATCTCTAAGGTTGTAATTGAATATGTCTGGTTGATGTGAGATCAGTTCCGATCAGAACAGGCTAATTCCAATTTCCAATTGTTGTAACCATTCTTTCATGGGGTTTCCATGTATGCGATTCGCACCTGCGAAAATGTCAAACCGCTGTCCATGTTCAAGTCATTTTACATGCATGTCAACTGCCTACTGTAACCCATGCGAATCGCACGTTTGACATGGTCCTGCAGCGAAAGTGTATCAGATCCATACTATTTGAAATAAATCCGTACTATTTTGAAATAGATCCATACGAGACCCAAAATCGCTTCGGGAACGTGCACTTAGAGTATTTATGTTACACTTTCGCGCGAATTCGCCGCGAAAGTACCATCCAAGTTGACTTTTCCATTTTCGTGCAGTTATACATTAGGTGTATGCAAAACACGCCGCAGGTGTATGTAAATTTCTTACTGTATGTAAAATTCCACTAGTTTCCCACTATAGAAACTGCTACAACATGGATGATACTTTCGCATGCGAAAGTGCGCGAAAACTTAACATAAATACTCTATAAAAGCTCTATTACGCTTTGTTTCTGTCTGTTTTTGTTCGTCACATGAAATTCATAGTTGCACGCTTTCCATGCAAATTTCATTTGGTCGTATGCAAATTTTGAGCTATTCATCTGTGTGATCTAATAATTTATGTCAGGAGGGGGACCAGTTCTCTTTTTTTTCCATTTCCATACCTTTATCCTAACTCGTTGGTTCCCTCAGTTATGTTTTAGTTTTAATTTCAGACATATTTTTGGCTACATACAATGCCTCCTACATTGCTTAACAATTCTCCAACATCGGTTCTAGACATTAGTGATTTTTTGGTGAGAGGATCTGTACCATGTTCCTGTTGTTTATTAATATTCAGTGGCCTGGCCGTACGCATGAACGCCGGGAGTATCCCCCCCCCCCAGTTCTGCCGATGGGAGGTGCAGGTGATAGAAAGAGAGATCACGCGAATCCGAGACGCGGGAATTCTCTCAATCTGGAAGCCTCACACTGTTCATGCATTCGGCCACAGCCTCTTTATTCTCGACACATGTTTTAGACAAGAAACTGAGGCATTAAAACAGATTACGTTTCAATCTACCCTGGTTTTGAGAAAAACTTTACGTGGTTTAGGAATCGCGGTTACATCCATATCTGGCCCAGCACGTGGATGGCAAGCCTCTTTTAGAATCGTCTATGAGTGGTGAGTTTTTATTTCAGAATACCATACGAAGTTTGCCAAGCAGAACACTAAACACTAGTGTTGCTAGTTTTTAAATGTGTCTCATAACGTTTTTTTTTTGAAAACTCGTGTTTGTGTTGGAAACATGGAAACTATGCACATTTAGCACGAAGCATAGTAATGTATGTTTAAATTATTGTTTAAAATTTAAATTTTAGTAATGTGTAGAGCATGTATGTGACACAGTGCTTAATACAACGTCTGGACCATAGCTATTTTGTGTGATAATGATATGTTAATATAACATATGATAGTGTAACGATCACCCTCTATACCTTTTCAGTACAATTTTTGTATTATATAAGATTGTGCAATTTATGTTAGAATTGTTAGTGTTTAATAGATATAAAATAATAATAATATTATTTATACAGCCGCACCGGCACCCTCGGAGCAACACCGTGAGCGAAGTATAGAAGAAGATGAGCAGTCAGTGGGCTCGTATGCTCCTTCCACACACTATGTAATAGACGATGTGCCGAGAACACCAAAGAAACCACTCAGTTTACTCGATCCGAGAAAGTGAGTTTTTATATTTTCTATTCGATCATTTGGGTGATATATTTCTTTTACTTGTACTGAAGCTTGACTCATTGTGTTTGTACGTTCGAGAGGCACATTAGTGAAAAGGGCTTTGATTAGTAATCAGAATCTAGGTAGGTTCTAAACATTTAGTCTTTTACCATGTTGGTTTTGCTTTGCAAACGTAAACCAAACAAGGCCAAGAACGTTTTTTTTGTATGGCTTTCAGTAGCCATTACTGCACCGTCATTGCTGTAACGACGTCCCTAAATGGCCTAAATCATATTCTTTTCAGCAACTCTCTTTTCACTGAGCTCCTCTATGTTTCAATCGGTTTGGCTGTCATCACGGGGGCCGGTTTTCTCGGGTATAGAATCCTTACCAAAAGGAAATAATAATAAAGACACAACGTTAGGGTTAATGTACTACAGCAGTGTGTGACAGTGTAGTACGTCTTAGTATCTTTTTTTCATCGTCTACAGTCATATTCTTTCCATTTTTGCTCAGTTATTAACTCATTTATTTTGGTTATCTCTGCCTGATTGATAGAGCATATTATTACTTATTATAATTAGAATATGGTAATGTAACTAGGATTTGTAAGGGACGTTGTCTGACTTTTCTCGCTCTCAAGTCATTAACTTGGCGTCATAGTTTTTACTTACCATAATTAACCTACACTAATTATCCTACTTTTCGGTTGTCTTGTTGCTATTACATTATGGTGCTGTTTTGTGATCTTTTACCCGTCTGTTTAAGAGATCCAAATCAGTTACAGCGATCGAGATTACTAAGGCGTTTCGTTTGTGTTAGACCTTGTGCATTATTTATGACTTGTAACGTAACATTATTTATGACTTGTAATTAGTCTTTTTCTGTATTTTCTAAATTAGTTGAGTTTAATTGTCTTCCATAAAATGTTTCCTAATTTGTTTTGTCTCATACATTGTACAAGGAACGGTACAGTACAGTAAATGTGGAGCATTATCTCAATGTTTAGTTTTCGAACACAGGTGAAGTGTTATTGAAGGGGTGGACACCGGCTTATGAAATACTCCCGATTTGGGCAAAGTAACTCCACATTAGTAAGCTTCTAGTTCCGTAACATATGTATGTCGAGTAGAAATCAGAATCACAATGTTTATGGATATTGGATAGATTTATCACACAGTGAACCATGAATTAAAGCAAGTTTGGAAGTGTTAGAAGAAAGGTAAACTGGGCCTGTAGCCTAAACTAAACCATGCAAAGTAGGCGACTTGAAGAGATCAGAGTTTAGAAAAGCTTGTATCATTGAATTCGCATAAGTAAACCACAGTGCATGCAACAAACAACTAATCCGTGAAAGAATGATATATCAAAATGAGGTTCATCACAGAACAAAACCACAGGGGAACAAGGTGACAAGATCATAAACATAATAAGTAGTTACTTTTTGATTTCAGAGTGGGATGACCGGATGACACGTGGCTCATAAACCGTACCCCATAAAAATTGAGTTTGTGGCGGAAATGCCCAGATGGGCGGATATTTGCATAAAGAAATGTACTTGTTGAGTATTTGTTTCAAAACCACGTGCCATACTGCTTTACAGAGAGCCGATGAGTTGCGCGCCGCACCATTTCGGGAAACAAAATGCGCGCCGCAAAGGAATGGGAAACAAAATGCGCGCGGAATAGAAATGGCGCGCAAAGTGTTTCCCGAAAAGGTGCGGAAACGGTGCGGAAATGGTGCGGCGCGCAACTTGCGCCCCGCACCATTTCCGCACCTTTTCGGCAACGTTTTTGAAAGCGCTCGGAGGATCTGCCGTAAGTGCAGTTGTTGTACTAATATTTTTCCGCAAGCACAGCTCCCACATGTGTTGTGTAGCCGAGTGGTCTAAGGCGCTGTTCAGAGAAAGTATCTAACAAGAGTGTAGGGTTGAATTCCAACACGCTGCTTTCTTTTTGCAGTTGCTACTTTTCCCGCACCGTTTCCGCACCTTTTCGGCAACGGTTTGAGGGTGTTTCCCGCAACAGTTTGGGGGTGTTTCCCCGCACCAAAACGGCAACCAGAGTCGGTGGAAAAACTTTTGCGGCGCGCATCAAATTCTTTTGCGGGAAACACCCCCAAACTGTTGCCGCGCGCAACTCTTGGGTTTCATTGTTTACAGTTACAAAAACGGCGATGAGCTAGAGCTATCAATGGTGATTACTACTTTGGGAAGAGCGAAAACGTTTACCTACTGCAGAATTCCTGGCATTTTCTATTCTATACTGTGCACAAACATTTTGACCTGAATGAGTGAATCTTGAGTAGAAGAAGCGATAAGTAGATGAATAATTGATATGTTCGGACAAAAAGTGGCAATTATCCAACCACCCACTAGAGGACGGAGGTGCACCGCAGTAAATTCTTCTAATAAACGCACAAAATGAGAATCCCCACAACGCTATCGTATTCAAACAAGTGGTTTCATGATGTGTTATTGCCACAGCAATACAATAAGAACTAGTCAGACCAAGTATTCTATTTCAGCTGAGCTTTTCGGCGGCTTTCTCTTGGACTTTCGCCAAAAAGTCTTCTATCACTGGCTTCAATTCGTCAAAATCTGTATAATTGTGCACGATCCAAGTATCCGAAATGCATCCGGAGATCATTGCAGAAATACCTGAAATTTAGAGCTTCAGTCTTCTACTATTATGCAACACGGATGATTAAATCATTATTAATTCTTAAAATCATCGCCATGCCAAATCTATAAGCTGTATCATAAACAACTAATCAATCGACATATGGGGGTTTCCATGTATGCGATTCGCACTTGCGAAAATGAAAAACCGCTGTCCATGTTCAAGTCATTTTACATGCATGTCAACTGCCTACCGTAACCCATGCGAATCGCACGTTTAACATGGCCCTGCAGCGAAAGTGTATCAGATCCATACTATTTGAAATAGATCTGTACTATTTTGAAAGAGATCCATACTAGATCAAAAATCGCTGCGGGACCATGTCATTTCCATCGACTTAAACATGGACAGCGGTTTAGGCGCATTTAAGATGGGAAAAAGTTGAAGAATTCCGCAAAAAGTTGGTTCAAGTTGGACGGAAAAACATGCAGAAAAATAAAAATCTACCGTATTGGAATCGTTAACACTGCCGGATCCAAGAATGGATCGCTCGTTCGAAGTGGACCCCGACGGTTGGGGCTATATAGCGGAAAAACAGCGCTTTTCCAATTACGGTGCATGGTGCATGAACTTTTCCAGTAAGTAAAATTTACGTTTCCGGTGTCCATCTTGAACCAAACTTTTCCGGAATTCTTCAAACTTTTCCCAACACGAACGCGCCTTTTGTCATTTTCGCAAGTGCGAATCGCAAACATGGAAACCCCAATAGGTGAACTGCATCCGCTTACATAATTTGGGAACTTCCAAATGGAAATGTCCTATGTGTGTGGTGAATACAGTACATATATATAGAAGATAGTACAAAAAGCGGGTTACCTTGTTGTTCGATGATAGATAATCATGTCTAAATGTGATAACTTCAATAATTTGGTCAAACCTGTAACACCATTAGGAGTGCTCTCCGGTCGGAAGAGTGACAAAGTAGGCAGTCCTAACTTCCAAGCCACTCCCAATTCAAACCCAACTCCTGTGGATGGTTGTGTGCACTCCGCGATAACCACTGAAATACATTTTTTTTTCGCATTTTACATAATCGAAGCAAGGCAGGCCTCAGAATTGAATCTCCAACTTTCAAGTATCGATGCGTTTCAGATACTTGTACCTTGGGCGAAAAACGTAGTAGAAGCACAAAGCACTAAGCTTGTGTTATAAGGGAACAAGTGAACAAGACATAATCGAAAAGCTAAAGAACCGTTTCTCGATCCTTACCGTCTGTTTGATGTAGCCAATTCATATCCGTGTCATGAATCACCTTGTCCCTCTCAAGGGAATCCTCTCCCGGTTTGAATTCTGAACAGATAAGAAGTAATTTCATTACAAGTACAAGCCGTAACATAAAGGAGTACACAATGCAACTGTATACTGAACTAAAACAAAGAATAAGTCTCATTAAGGTGGCGTTGCGCAACTAGAAATAAAACAATGATGAGAGAAAAGAGGATCAGTATACACATTGATGTAACACCTACGTGCCAGGTGTGGAACCGCTGCAGGATCATCAAGACCAATATGTTCCGTCAATACCTAAAAGAAGTTAATTTTCGGGTTAGCAAAAAAAGGTACTCTGTATACGTAAACGTGCTTTGCAGGACAAGGACAAAGATGTTCGATGTCCATAGCTAAAGGCGACAGTGACAATGTGACAAATGAGAGAGACAAAACTCGCGATAGTATAGGAAATAGGTGAACCTATTTCGATACGGTTCACTGGTTTTTTTCGTGGGCCAGTGGGCCTGCCCATTTGGTGATCAACTCGTAACCAAGTTACGTCGGAAACCGTCATCGGTTGGTCACCGTCACCAAATGGTCACGAGCCAGTCACGAACCAGTAACCAGATGGTTTTTCCGGTAAAAACCATTTGGTGATGGGCCAACGACAGTTTTTTTTTGCGGCTTCGGAAATTATTTCGTTTTTCTGTATTCCTGTGAACGTTGATGGTTGATTTATGCTAAATTGCTAAATATGCATCGCATCGAAAAATTACAAAGACAAACCTGTCCATAGTTACTAAGTAGCTCAATTATCCGCCTATACAATTCTTTGTCAAGCCGTCCGCCACGAATACTACCACAAAAATAGATCTTCATGCCTAAAATTCAGCGTTTTAGTAAGTAACTTGATGAGAAGTAAGAAGTAGCATACGTCATGCATGAGAAAGTTTACTGACATAATAAATTCACCAAGCGACATAATTGGGCGCGAGAAAGAAAGAATAGCAAAAAATGCAAATCACAAACTGCCCAAACCTCCAATTAAAAAAAAAATAGACGATATTGCGAAGAAGAGAAAAGTGGAATGAAATAAGTAAGGTAAGCGTCAAATTTTCAAGTTTGCATAACCGATAACGAAAGAACACTTACTTCTACCTCAAATAAAAAGCTGGGATTGATTCTAGTGAGCCACACACATCAAAGAAAATGATATAAAGAAAGCAATGGATAATGGCGATTTGCTTATTACCTATGCAAGCAGATATGAATATCCGGAAAAGAATCTATGTCTGCATTATATATGGATGTATGTAATAATGCGGTAGATCAATAAGCAACCAGGATTAACCTAATCTCCTGGCCAACGACAGCGAATTACACAATGCGGCTCATTACAGAATGATATGACGACGTGTGGAGGTGGAGGGGAGTGAGAGAGGAGATATTCACACGTCACATTAGCGATTGAATGCAGTATACCTTTTAGGGTTACAGTGCGAGTAATATAATAATTGCATGCATGGGGACTAGAAAGAAAAGTTACAACATTATTAAAGGTATAATGATGAATACGTCACTTTTAGGATAGGGTATGCACTATGCAGGTATGCAATATCATTCGGAAATTTGCAGCCATAGATAACCACAGAGGAACAATCGATCATGTTGAAGGTTGAGGATAAGACCCATAGTGACATAGTCGGCGCGGTTTCAACGAGGGGCACAAAGTTTCATAGGAAGGTTAAGATTTTAGAAGAGGACAAATTGTCTTTCGGCAAGATTTCTGCCCAAATGGCGTAGAGCATAGAGCATACCGTTGAGTACTCAGTCCACGCTGTCTTTCCGTGGTGTTGATGAATCAACTCCGCGAATGTCGGTTGAGAATGTTGAGATGCACAAATCCGAAATAATCTTCACTCGTAATACAGCAGCCCACAATGACTTTGCAATATTCGCTTACGAAGTGTCGATGATTGTTGAAATAAACATGTTACTGCAGTAGAGAAGGTGCGCAGCAGAGTCCCAAATGCGTTAACTGCGGATGCCACAGGAGAATAACGCCACGAAAACGCCAGTCCTGGCCACCCGAACCCCGTGAAAATGCCACGGTTTTGAAACGCCACACAAAACTGTCCATACAAAGATAATAGAATTTCTACTACAACAAATTGGCTGCCCGTCCGTTCTGAAAAAAATCACGCCCATGTCATTCACTCCATTACAAAGGGAGTTCAAAAGGCTCCCAATGTGCCTACACGTATACCAATCTACTGCCGAATGAATAGATTGACGCCGTGAACTGCGGCTACTTCATAATGTAATGTGAATACCACTTTATTCAGACATACAATCATCACACATAGACTTAAGCATGTAGAATCAAGGGTCCCGTTTGCTCTCGAAGTCGGGGATCTTCATTTTTAGCTCCAATCCAAGGCGGTGTCTCTTAGCCGATGTGTCCCATAGAGTGAAGTAGACGATAGAAGACAGCACAGAAGATAATACAGAGCGAAAGGTCCGTCCTAAGGCTAGGCAAGGGGAGCGCCTTAACTTTATTCCCGACGCCGTGGCATGTTTGCAAGATGGTAGCACTGGACGGGATTCGAACCCGGGTCGTATGGGTGAGAGACGAGAACTTTGCCAGTGAGCCACGACGCCCCTTTACTTCAGTAAAGAGTTCATGTACATGCAAAGCATCAGTAAAGTAAAGGCGCATTTAAGATGGGAAAAGTTTGAAGAATTTTGGAAAAAGTTGGTTCAAGTTGGAAACGACTTCAGTAAAGAGTTCATGTACATGCAAAGCATCAGTAAAGTAAAGGCGCATTTAAGATGGGAAAAGTTTGAAGAATTTTGGAAAAAGTTGGTTCAAGTTGGAAACGCGAGAAAAGTTTAGAGATAATGCCAAAAGAGAGACCACAGACATCTTGAACCTAACTTTTCCGGAATTCTTCAAACTTTTCCCAACTCGAACGCGCCTTCTTATATAACATAATTCATAACGCGGTACGACATATGACAATCCGTCGAGAATCTTGAAAATCTCAGCGAATATTGTTAAAGGTGTACAATTTATAGTTTGTAGTTGGTAGTTTCCCGAACGGATACTTCTACTGTTGAAAATAATGCATGTTGCATGCAAGAGAGTGCAGAGAAGGAAAACAACCAACCTGCAAAGGACTACACAAACATTCAAATGACGAAATAAGAGACATAATAACAAACACAAGCAGTGCGAAGCAAATCTTTCCCTGTTTTCATCGGCAAAGAAATGGAAAAAAATGTAATATATAGATATAATATTCCGATATAATATATAGATATAATATAATATAGATATGTATATATATATATGGATACAATAATGCAAATATAGTATTCCGCTTAGCCCGAATTTCCTGTGAAAAAAACTCCCTAATATACAGTTTTTTAGAGTTGTTTCTATATTTGTATAACAATTTTTTTTGTGATAAGCCCTCGTAGTGTGAATGATAAGTCTTCGTGTGCTTACTATTAGGGCAAGCGTACTAAATAATGTTTCTTTTTTTGGATCCTGGGCTTACTTTGAAGCTTGCTGTTTATCTACATTCTCCATTTCCTCTGTTAGTTTTCTTTCTTCAAAATTATTTTCTCGAATTCAAATCATATGACTGCTCTTGATTTCCTGCGGCAGGACACATCTACCATACACCCTATCCACCGACCGATAACTTGAGAAGAGAAAAACGACATATCCGCGGTTAGCCGAGCCACCACTCAACTCCTTTTCATTAATATTTTTGATATTACTAATTTACCAACAAAAGTTAATTTAGTGTAAATATAATCTTTCTCTATATCTCTCTCTTTACTACCTCTTACACAAAACGTTAATTAATTCCGCAGCCTCGCATACATTATTTGCATTCTCTGCTGTTGTTCTCTAGTAAATTTTATTTTTATTTTACGATTTTATTATTATTTTTGCAAAGACTTTTATCTCTTCACGTCTACACTTACTTGGTGATTTTAAGGAAACGTCAACCCAGATTCCTGGATACTGTATCAGGCGCGTTCAAAAATCGAGTTCAAAACAAAGGCCTGCGTCAGCACACGCCTTGGTGCGTCTTCTGCTTGCATCTACCTTGTGCGTCTGCCGGCTCCCTCATTTTTTATATGCTGTCTACTGCGCGCGATGAAAAAAAGATCTTTTTTTGCAACTGATCTAGAAAGGCCGTGTTAGCACAGTTTTTGTTTCGCGAAATCCAAAAAATTGAGCAAAAAAAAAACCGAAATCCCATAGTGAAGGCATTTTTTGGAAGGGTTTGAAATTGTTTTTCTTTTTATCTAAACATTTTTGTTTATTTTTGTTGTCACTTTCCTTACCTACAAAAGGTAAGCTTTATTTGAGCCCAACATGCAAAACCGGGTTGACATTCCCTTTAAAAATACAATCTTGATTGAAGGATACTAGATGAATACAAGATTAACAAGAAATCCGAAACTTACCACCAGTCTCACAGTCTTTATATTATATGACGGTAAAACTTTCGTGGAGGACGCTAGTCGGGCTTCGAATAAATAAATTTTACCTCATTGATTTTGTTTGCTTCACCTTCCGAGATCTGGTATTTGTTAAATAATAATGTTAATGATTGTTGTTATGTATGATAATATTAAAGTCTATATGCAGCTGTATCCATGGTCTTTTATCGGATCTACTTCTCCTCTCTTATTTTATTTTGCAATATGCGCTTACATGACTTTAGGCGGTTGAAGTTAGAACCTATCGAGTTTCTTCAGGTTTCGCACGAAATGGTGACCAGTCAGATCAGCATATCAAGCAAGTGGTAGGCAAACTCTCCGACCGTTGCCTAATCCGTTGCGTCTTACCGACACCGAGTACTACCGTAGCATAATACAGAGTGGTATGATTTCTCCTAAATGATCACCCTCTTACCATTGTCACAGCGAACAATAAGACGAGTGAATATAATACGTGTATAAATTACAAATTCCGTACTGGGGTTTTCATGCCAAAGACCGTGCATATTCCTTCCAAGTATCAATCGCAAAATAGTGTGCCAGTTTATCCGCCCGCATTATAGAAAATGATTTGATACGGTAATTTTTTCTATACTGGAAGGAAATCGGTCATACTAACAATAAGGACACCCCTAGACAGATAATAACCGTGTGATTTTGAAACCGCAGTGAACGCGCAGGAGTGGTCGCCGCCTTTTTGTGGCCGAATTAGCAGCAGCCGAAAAAGTACGGACCACATCCCTCGATCATCGCATATCGTTTTCCTTGTATTTTTGCCGTTGTTGCGTTGCACATACGAAGCTAATGTCGAAGCTAATGTCTTGCACTTTCCTCCTAATCTATGAGGGTGCTAACCTAGAAACCTTGCTAAGAAGGCGTGTCAAGAATTTTCAGGCTCCGAATTTCTACAAAGAGTGCAATAGCGCTTGACTGATGACCATTGTTTTGATGTGACCATGTTGTTCTTTTTGTAAAACGATAATTTGGTACCAGTTCTAGCATTGTTCAATTGACATTGTCCTTGTTTGTTATGTGTTCAGGCCAAACATAGCTCCTTTTTGTGTACAACAATGAAGCGCCCATATGTGGTGCATTTATTTACCGAAGTTTTCCGCGAGTTATTCGTGCTTATTTTGTCCATTTAAGACATGGCACGAAGTCGCAGCAGGTCCAGGTCACGTAGTCGGGACAGGAAACGGTTCGTCTTATATTTGTATCATTGGTAGCGTAAGAACGTATGACGCCACGCCACTGATAAAACAGAATACAGACTAGCCGGATGCTCGTTTTACAGTAAGCTAGTATTTGAAACATGTACACAGTGCCAATCATCTATACCAATAATGCGCAATATGCCCAGTCACGGAACATGTTAGAAAGGTTTATATTTATATCAAGTGGTCTCGGTTGACATGTTGTTTAAGTAGGCAAAGTAGGATAAAAACTCGTTTTTCAGCCGCGATCGATCTCGAGATAGGGACAGAGACCAAAAGGATCGGCCAAAGAAAAGCAAAAAGAGGAAGAGGTCTCGCTCGCGGTCACCACCCTCTCCTATCCATACATCATCACTGGGAAGCATACTAAAGAAACGGTTCGCTTTACAATTACATTCTAAAATTCTAGTTTATTGTTTATTTTTCAGAATAAAGTACTCAGTATATATTTGCTTAATTTATTCAATCACAAGCGCAATTTATGCTTGCAGGTCGGAGTCTAACGAACGAGAGGTTGCATTGCAATTAGAAACTGACCTTGGCAGTGCGAACTTCGATATCAACAAAATCAGTTCGAATGCCAGGAAATGGTTGGAAGCTCGTGTGGAAGAACAGGTAGGAGCTTTCTTTTTTTAAGAAACGCTAATTACGCTGACGAAACTCGGGCGATGCGCAGCAAAACCCTGGCGCGAAAACTCCGCGCGGCGAAATGTCCACGACTGTTGGAAAATGCGAAAATTGGTGCAGAACCCGATAAAAGAGCGCGCAGCAATTTCGCTCTGAGCGCCTCTTCCGGCGAAGGCTGGGTAGGGCACGCCACCGGATGTAGGCGCACCTGTTTTTTTTGCCGCGCACCATCAGGATTTAGCGCTGTATTTATAATAATAAAGATAATAATAATAATCATTTTTACAGCACAAATATGAGCCTATCTGTCATTAAATACGTTAATAATAGTGACTCTTTTAGGGCAAGGTGGGTTTTGACCTTACCTTATTAGAATACCGATTCGATGTTGGAAAGAATTACTTTTTCCAAGCATATATTTTGTTTAGATCGTGAGTCGAGTGGACGAGTTGGAACGAGTATTAAGCGCGAATTTTGTGAAACAAAAGACCGAACTGGAACAACGCCTGCGGGAGGAGATCGAAACAGAGTTAAGGGAGGAAATGCTGGCAATTAGTAAAGAAAAGGTATGCACATCGACATCTTTGTGTTGCCCCAAGTCCAAGCGAGCGTATTTTTTATAGAAATTGTATGGATTGAAATAGAATTTGTAACTCATAATCGAGAAAGAGGTAGAGAAAACTGCACACAAATTGGTAAATTGGATGTCAAAAGGAAAAGAGTAATAATAGTTAAGAATTGTTAGGGACAGTCGTGTTGTGCAGTTACAGTTATTTCTTCTCAACTTCACGAAAGCCAGATGTCCACTATCCGAATTGACGTATTTATTTTAGGAGGAAAATCTACGAAAGACGCAAGAAATGGAGAAGGAACTGCAACAGAAAATTGCTTCGGCGGAGCAGAAAGAAAGACAATATGTGAGTTATTCCACACGCGTTTTGTTGGTTGTTGAATACTCTCATGATTTTTTTCCGCGCTTCGTGTCATTTTATGAGAATTTTGGTATTTACTTACAATTTAGGGAGTGATCACCTTATGGGGCTGCGATAGCATATAGGCGTCATTGCGTGATTTAGCATAAACCCAACCCTCATTTTATTCCAATATATATTTTGGAGCGCGCTCGGGAGTTCCAAACCAGAGTTGGCTTGCACTTTCTATGTAAAGTTAATGGTCAGCTTCTTTGAAACGTACACAAGGACGACCTGACAGGCACGCACACAGGTTGCAATCATTATCCTTCCTCTTCCTACGCCGTGTCATCCGAGGTTTGCCCATTTGTTAACCTATTCTTCGCTGTCGTCTCTGTCGTCAATGGCTCACCGCTAAGCTTTTGTTGTTAGTCGCTGTTTTAAGCGCATCATCCTTCTCTCTACACTTTTTTATGCATCTTATTGTTTACTTCTTTCTTTTAGTAGTAGGTTTTGTAGGGAACTTCTCGCAACTTTGGTTAAGTCCCAAATCGGTCATTCGTTTTGCTCATGCTCGCAGTGAGGATTGTTGGTGGCAGTACCTTGAGTATATGACAGTACTGAAGAGTGACTGTATGTTTCAATCAAGTGGTGTATTTTTTTAGAATGACGAACGGTTGGCGATGCTTCATGAGAGAAGCGAGGTGGAGAGAGCGCGCAGAGAACTACAGAGGGAGAGAGATTCATTGAAGAAGACAGAACAACAGACGATTCTTAACAAAGGAGGCGCCAGAGCACCCATAAAGTTTTCTTTGGGAGGACGGTAGGGTAACGCAAAGGTCGAAGGTGGGCAGTGCCATACCGAGTAGGTCTCCCTGATTTACTTTCATTTCCTTTTTGTTAGTACAAGCCACAGTCACTCCTGACTCCGTACTGTACACGTACTTCAAGCCAGTTTGCAGTTATATTGGCCTTGTTCGTTCTTATCGTCTTTCTCTTTCGAAATTAGATATTTGGATCGGTCATCCAATCCAGCAATTGGGCAGTCTATCACTATAACATTATACTTTAATAACACTCTTTAGCTGTCTTGCAACCTTACCGGTTAATACATTTTGTGTCAGGTAGTTATAAGACATTGATTTGAAGGGCTAGACTATTGACGTATATGAAATGGTGTTAGGTAGTCATGTTTAATTAGGAATGAACGTTTATTATTTTGTTTTGCTGTGTGTATGTATGCAATGATCTCTTTTTGTTTAATTTCTCGTGCTGCGTTAAGAAACGAGACAAACGTGTCTAATTACACCGATCCAAATAAATTTACCTGTATTACAACGTTGGTTTGTCTATGTACCAATCGGAGGTCCAAATGGTCCGTTGATATTATCGCTATTTCTCAAGTTTGTCTTCATGCTGTAGCGGTGGCTGTGTATATGATGCTTTATGGGTTGGTTTTTCAACTGTGGATATGGTATGGACTTATTGAACATTTTCAGTGTGTCTGCATAAAATGCGAATTCGTGCGCCGGTTTTCTGTAGAACGTTTTCTACTTGTGCTGGACTGCGTCAAGCCAATACTGCTGTGATTCTGCCTCCCAAGGCCGAAGTTTCGAAGCCAGAAAAATGGAAGATTGATGGAAAGTTATGTTTGTTAGTACCTTTGCTGTACACATGCGCTACGGATTTTGCCTTTGCTACGAGGTGTTACCCATTTTTCGGCGCTTGTGTGCCACAACAATCAGCGTTTCATTTGAAACTTCTGCCGTCTCTATGCAAAGCCCAATTCGTTAGCGTAAGTCATTGAATTACTTTCAACTTGGTTTTTCTTTAGGAGTTCGTCACTGATAGCAGTTGGAATTTATCGCCCGCCGTCTTACGATTGCTGGATCGGCAATTAATGTTTGAGGTAGTTTTGCTTTATTACTTATTGCCTGTTTTCACGAACCCTTAACGTGTATGAATACCAATCATCATCCTTAGACGTAAGCATGTAGAATCCGGCGTACCGTTTTACGCACAAAAGTCTAATGAAACGAAAATAAAAATGGCTTCTCGATCTTTCACGCCCATTTCACGGTCAACAGTACAAATGCATTTAGGAAAATAACCCACTGGCTCTGCTTAAGCAACGGCTAGTGAATTATGTGCACAAAACATACCGGAAACCAGGTAAGTAAAGTGAACCCAATTGATAACGGGAACTATTCGTATTCTTCCTCGAAAGGCTTAATTTTTTTATTTGTTGTTCCGTTGTTCGATTTGTCGGGGTCACTGGCACCCACAAAGCACATTGTTATCAAAGACACTGGTTGCTTTATTTCCATTATTTAATTCGTTTTCAGGAAATCGTTCTCCTCTTTTCACCATCTGTGACCGTGAACCACGGGTTGTATCCGTGTTTGAGAACTTTGACAGTCTTTTAACGCCCGAAGATCATGTATCACGACGAGCCTCCGATACTTACTATGTTAATCAAGGACACTGTCTCAGGTTTGCATCGGAAGACGGAATGTATATTCCCACTATTGTTAATTAATTTGAAAATGAAACCCCGGGCGTCACTGGTTTATTGGGTGAAACTTATCTTTGGCAAGTTAAGCTTGGCTACTAATTGTTAGCTAAATAGATTTGGCTACTAATTGTTAGCTAAATAGTAATGTGTGCGCGGTGCCCCGTGAAAACTTACCGATTGCATCTTTTAGAGCGCATACTTCCGCTCATCAGTACAATCTTGTACAACAGGGACTGGATGCCTTTCTGGTGATGGGTGATGTTTACAGAAGAGACGAGATTGATAGAACCCACTATCCATGCTTCCATCAGGTCAGTATATAGCGTATAGCGTCATAGTTTCTCTTAACAAACGGTTGGCGGTACTTAATACATCCATATGATGGGCATCTGCTTTTCCGTATATACAATCACATATTGTACGTGAAAATGCAGATGGTTGTGCGTATCACCAAAACTGGTCATACCGCTTTAATATTTGACATATTGCTAGTGCGAAAGTTGGCATAATAAATGTGATCGTTGTAGCTGTTGTGGGATATTTAGCAAATTTACGCTTTGTTCTATCTTCTTCAGGTGGAAGGTGTCCGTCTTTATTCTTCGGAGCAGCTTTTCGGTGCTCATCCAACCCAATCACATCCAATTTTTGAAAATGGAGGTGAGAGGACACCAGCTAAACAGGAATGCCACACACTGGTGCGTGTACTTCATCTTCGACATTTGTGAATTACGATAACTCTTTGTGTATAAAAAATAAGTTCGATAGTATTTTATTTAGGACGCAGCGAATGCCCTTGAAATCTCCCTGAAAAGTGTGCTGGAGGGAATTTGCGATACATTCTTTGGGCCAGGTTGTGAGAAGAGATGGGTGGATGCCTACTTCCCGTTCACACATCCCAGTTACGAACTCGAGGTGAGGTCTTTTTACATTCATGCTTTTGGTAATTTCGCTGCCGATACGGGAGTAATACCTTGGTGCATTATGCGTTCGATTTAATCTGTGATGGTTGAGTTCGAGTGAAATGTTCCTGCCCAGATTGTGGAAACAGCCCCCACGACGTCCACCACCTCTTTACATGCCCCGCCCACCCCACGACGCTGATTCCAACCAACCTATGGAATAAGCCGCGGGAAGTGGCAACATTTTTAGGCCTCTTATAGCCCATCTCGCGAGGATGATCAACCCCGCTGGCTGCCTCCGGCAACAACAACAACAGTGAAAGGCTCTTGGCTTGGCTCATCCTCCTGTAATCTGTTACTCAAACGGGGGCCAGTTGACGGGCCACTGCTCCGCAACACGGTCCGCCAAGTTGGATTATTAAATTAACATTGATTTTAAACCGTTGTAGGTTTTCTACCAAGGCAAGTGGTTAGAAGTGTTGGGGTGTGGTGTAATGGAACAGAAACTACTCAAGAGTGCTGGCGTAGAGGATAAGGTAGGTGGTATTGCAATACGGTTACGTGTTTTGAATTATTAATGCTCGGGTTATGATTGGGTCAAATTGGGTGGCCAGCGCAGTTAAGCTAATTTCTTAGTGGTAATGTAAAGTGCCACTCTTTCATTAGATGCACGTACTGTTGCTCTCACTATTTAGGTTGGGTGGGCATTTGGCATTGGATTGGAGCGCATTGCCATGGTACTGTATGGAATCCCCGATATTAGGTGATTTTCGATTTAAATATTATTAATAATACATGTGACACTCTTTAGCCGTGCATGTGTCCTTGTGATTCTTGGAAAATAAAGGGAGATCGTAAAGGAGAGGAGCACATGCAATGCACATATAAGCTGAACAAGCCTATTCTTTTTGTAGGTTATTCTGGAGCAAGGATTCCGGATTTCTCTCCCAGTTCACTGGAAAGTCTCCAGAAGACGATGTTAAATATAAGGAAATCAGCGTACATCCGCAAGTTAGTTTCATTTGTTAATTTGTGTAAAGGTTCTATAGACGTAGGTCGTATGCCAAGTGATCTTCCACCTTTTAATTGATGAAATAATATACATCTTGTGGAGAATAATTAGGGACAATTTGGGTGAACATAACACTTCCATATGTGGCGTGACATTTCAAATAGTGTAGTTGTTGCATTGCGTTTCCGCACTACCATTATTTTGTTTTAAATGTCTAAGCAATATGCGATAAGTAGTGTTTGTCAGGTCCTTTTCGACATATCCTTCTTCCTCCCGGATGGTGTCGAGTTCAACGATATGTCAGCCGATGTGTACGACACGATTCGGTCGCTTGGAGGAGAACTCATTGAACAGGTACATTGCATTTTTTTACTCATCATGGGACCTTACAAGTGATAAATAGAATTATGTTCTGAATGTCTTTCGTCTTGGTAAAAATTACACTTAAATGAATTTGGATCTGGAACATTTGTACAGACACGACATAGGCATCAGTTTCTTTACTTTAGAATTGCTCATGAATGAGATCATGCTTATGAGAATGAGTATTAGTTTACTTTAGAATTGCTCATGAATGAGATCATGCTAATGAGAATGAGTATTAGTATTAGTTTACTTTAGAATTGCTCATGAATGAGATCATGCTAATGAGAATGGATGAATCGGGATGTTAGACTAACTGATGAAGACAACTGAAGCATTACATTAAAAAAAGTTATCAAGAGCAGCACTTCAGGAGGTTTCCCTTTTTCTTCAGGTTTCACTGACGGATCAGTTCTACAATAAAAAGAAGAACAAGAAGAGTCAGACCTACCGGATAGTGTATCGCAGTCATGAAAAGGCGCTGACAAAAGAAGAAGTAAGTTTATCTTTCTTTACCGGGAAAAAACCGGAATACAGTAATGTGCTTTACTTCAGAGCAATATTCATTACTGTAGTACTATGTCGATAATATTGATTTCTCATCGAATTTGCATTAAAAATTATCATTTAGGTAAACATTGTGCATAAAAATATCGAACGACAGTTGAGCCAGCAATTTGGAGTACTATTGCGATAATTGAGCGATGCAAGATCTCGATCGTTAGTTTATTTTGTATTTCGTATCAGTTTTCTTCTTGCAGAGTCATTATTCTCGAGCAGGAGAAATGAGAAATGCATGTCATTTAGACGGTTAGCCTGTTTTTCTTTTTGTTAATATTTTTTCTTAATAATTAGAAGGATTCTTTCTTTTAATTCAATATTGCTTCATTTCATCTTTTTTGTCTAATAGCTTATGTCTCTTTTCTGGCCGTGCCGTGAACATTGATGCGACTTGCCCGTTTTGTTTATTCGATAGTTTATTTTACAATTTCATTCAGGAACTACCCCTGCAAGGCTTATGGCCTTAACGGATGGACGTCGTTAGTAAATTTGCTACTCTTGAATCCAAAATTTTATAAATGTGGCGCAGTAAATCTCGGGTTTGTTTCGTTGTACCGCTTTGAAACTGAAACAATTCGATCCTTCTGTGGCTATGTATGTATGGTATGAATAATGCTCTTGTCGTGTCTAGGAATAGTCCGTGTATTTTCATTTACAACTCAGTCAGCGTATTCTTATTTGCAACTTATAGTTAGGACCAGTCGCCTGCCTAGTTGACCGTTGACCTTCTGCCAGTAGGGTTATCGGGTTATCCACTTGTTATGTCCCGTTATGTCCTATATATTTCTCTGACCATCCTCCTTTGGAACGCTCTCTCTGCCTGCTGGTCATAACACTTGTCGTTGTAAGCTCGCAACTCACACATCTGACACATCCTTCCTCCCATATTGATTGACAGAAATATATTTAGAAGGCTTATTCTTGTGTAGATTAGAAGATTAGTATTCATTCTGTCATGTGAACCATTACCATATTACGTGTTATTTATGCAATTCAAGTTTAGTTAGTATTTGGAAAGTAGTGTAGTCCTAGATTATGTAAAAAATGAAAAGTTCTCAATTAATTGTAGAATAGTGTATAGTTTTTTTTAATATGGGTTTTGACTTTTTTTTTCCAATAAAATGAAGAGAAAAGATCGTGTTTTATCTGAATGTTATGGTTTTTTTACCGGTGTGATGGTTATCTAGATTTGGTGGTGGTTCATCTTCTATAGCTTTTAACATATTTCTACTCGGCATTTTATTTCCGCTAACACAATTCGTTGAAAGTAACAAATTTATTTACCAATTCTTTGTAATTTTAGTTAGGTACGGAAGCAGAGGTGGCTCGGAGGTTGGTGTGGCACAGGCGCGTCAGTTACTTAACATTCCAGGTCAGTTTTTTAGTTAGAGTCACTTTTTTCTATTGGATTATTCGCTTTCATTCAATTTCCGTGCCTATTATAAAACAGTTTATTATGACAATCCGACAATCCCACCCAAATATTATTTTAAAAGAGCTTTTATAGTCCTTTGATGATGTTCTGTCGCTGTTCTATTTCTTTTTCAATTAAGTTGGCGTACAGACGGCGAAATCATTATTGTTCTGCATATATTAACTAAAACAACCATTATTAGTTTCTCCATAGAATAAGTTATTTGTCATATAAATAACAAATAATAATGTGCCCTAAAAAGAATAATTTTATTAGTAACAAATAATAATGTGCCCTATCTCAAACTAGACTTTCTTTGAGTTCTGTGTTTCTTGATTGATTTAAGTATATCTGTGTACGTAATCTTTGAGCTCTATTACGCTATATTACTCATTTTAATCCTGTAAATTATATTGTGCATTCCAACGGAAGTAGTTGTCTTTTACTTTTTTTTGTAATTGTATAATTGAATAGACATAGTAGAATTTGCCCCAATATCTTTCGCTAACTTTCCTCATCATTTCTTGTGAATGCTTTTAGATATAAAAAGACTGCGTAAATTCTGAAAGTAACGTGTAGGGTAGTTGAGTTTTCCGGAATGATCATATTTCCATTTTTTCTTTACTTTACGGTTGAATGATCTTTTTTTTTTTTCCGGAATGATCATATTTCCAATTTTCAAAGATTCACGTAAAACAAAAACTAAAATTTCTGTACGTATCCTTAGCACCTAGTATGAAGTTGATGTGCAATAAATAACTGAGACTTGGCCACTAAATTGTATTCTCGAACAAATATTGTTCTTTTAAGAAGACTATGCGGACTAGTAATCTCTGATCTCCTTTCATGTTTATTAATCCTTTGTATATTTGATCTGTTGTTACTATGACGAAGGACTTATCGGGCTAAAAACCTACACCGGAATGAAAAGGAATTTTTGAATATCCACTGTTTGTGGTAATCCTTCGTTGTTGACCTCTTTTTGCCCATTCGGTCGAGTACAAGTTACGTATAGCGATTTAGTGAAAACAAATAAGTAGAAGTAAATGTGTAATGTGGACAGAATCAGGAATTAAGCGTCCTGCTTCCTTTTTATTCTTTCTGAAATATTACTAAAATGCGGCAATATTATTATTCAAAAAAAATGTATAGCTCTCCACTTATTGTTTGAAGATTTCTGCGACTTCTGCCATATAGCTGTCACTAATTCTGTTGAACCCTGCCTTTTTGTGTTATCGACGATCAATTTGTCCGCCTAACTTTTCGCTTATTATTTTGTACATCTACTCGCTCTCTTTCCACACTTAGTATCCATACAATAATCCTTTCATATTGTGCATACACAATATTGTTTTTTTTTTAATCACACCTACATTGACCATTTTGACCAGATTGCCATGGCATTGTTGTGCGTTGATGCGTTTGGGGCTTTTTTTCCGGGGCTTTGGCGGGCATACTATTGTGATCATTATAGTTAACATTTTAGCTCCGAATTCCAGTGTCGCATTTGCTCCCTGCAAATATGTTTCTTTGCTTATTTCAAGCGATGTGCTATTCTGCTACTTCCTTGGCCGCATATTCGCCTTCTCAATTGTAATTAATGTATTTAGTTAAATAGATGGTTCTCGTGTAGTTTCACGATACGGTAAATTTTCAACATACTTGGAAACCCCATAAGTGTAATGTAGATAATCTCATTATATGGTTCAGCTTCCCTATTCTTTTTTAGATTATAGCCTTTTGCTAATTTCATTGTGGTGTATCTGTATCTTAATTATCTATATTTTACCCCTTTGTATTCAGATACCCAGATACCCTGCGCTTACGGTTTACCTCTCATTTTGCCTTATTCACTCTCTCATTTTGCCTTATTCATGAAACCTCTAACAAGGTACATGTGCATGCACATTGTCCCACGTCCCACGTGAATCCTGAATATGCTTGAAGCTTTGTGGTGGGTTGTGAGATAAAGAATCCCCTTATTACTGGAGGCGAACTGGAAGGCGATCCCACACACTATCCGATTACACGTTTTCCGCTTACTTCTTATATTCTTCATTTCAATTTCAGAAGCTACAGCTGATTTCTATAAGGCTAAGGCTTTGGTTTATTTCTTCGTTAACTTTGTTTGCCGTTTGCCTCTTCTGCATTAATCTGAATTGTTATATAGGACCTTTTTTTAATCGAAACGAGACCAATCTTCTCCCTTCTTTTGTAACTGGGTCCAATATATTATGACTTTCCTCGTTCTCTTTCCTTTCTCTTCTTATCAGTTATATATAAGTGTACGTGGCGCATTTATTCCGGCCCTCATTGATTTAGGGAAGCAGCTCACCGCAAATGTACGTGTTTATTTTTTTACTGGCGATTTTAATGGTTTTGTTATAGAAGAAACGTGTGTAATAAGTAATAATCAAGAAAAATATTGATTTTAAGATGTGCTGATGTCTAATAATCTAGTTCCAAGTATCCAAACCCAAACAGTGAAACAATGGAAAAAAATCAAACAAATTCCCACCGTTTCATGTGTCGTGGTCGTGCACTGTTTTCATTAACTCGGTTTCGTAATAACTTCATAGCAATAGTGAAATGTGCCACGAGCCATAACGCTATGATGCTATTGCCTTTTTTTTGTGAAAAGTGAATGTACTTGTTTGTATAATTAGCAAGCCATCTGCTGTATAATGATTGAATTGATAGTTGACTTAATTTACCAGTGGAGTCCTTCCCTTGTTTTTCCCCCTTTGAAATTCGTATTTTATTTTTATTCAGCTGTGCACTGAAATTTGAAATATTAGTTCCAACTCTTGTTCGACTCCAACCCATTTTGTATTCGTTTCTATTTTCTATCACTTGCCCTTGCCTACTCTAGAGCCCTTTTTGGCGACGTATGTACCCTCTCCCCTGACTCTGCGTTCGCCCCATTGAATTGTTCTATTGAATTATGAGTTGTGTTGTTTCTCTTTCCCAAGTGCCATGTCTGTTTTGTGTTGTGCTTGTGCACCGAGAATCTTAACGTCCTACTGCAATAACTATTCACAAGTTAAAAAAAAACAAGGATGGGAGATGGGAGGGGGCCACATATATACACATGAAGTATGAAATCGACCACTAGCCACTTGTTTTGTAGGTCTATTTGAAGACTTTTGCCTTGTTGTGATATGAAAATTTAAATTATATGCCGTTTTTTTTTCTGTGCGCATCGAGTGCATCCTCGTGTTGTGAAGTCCTTAGGTTAACGTTCTTTCTTTGTATTAGTGTTAACCAATAAAACCATTATTATTATTCTCCACAACCTAATCTGTCCATGTCCTTGTCCGTTAAGTAGAAGGGAACATCAAGAGCCGGTTGAAGTGGAGTTGGTCCTATATCTCTATCCTCCCCTCCCCTTCCCCTGCTTGTTTCTTTTCCCTATCCTTCCTCGAACTCAAATATGTTCAATCCCTCATTGACTAATGCCACATGTTGCGGTTCCCCACAGTTGTGTCCGTTCCTACGTTCTTTCGGAATCTTTCTTACTCGCTGTTCACTTTGTTAGTGAGAATTAGTGTAGCTTAGCTTGCAAGTGATGCTAAATTTAACGCTGATCAAATGATCACTGTGTTGGTGAAAAAAAGATCCTCTCCTAGGGTCTGGGTCACCGGACCACCCTGACTGGGTCAGGAGAACAGAGAACACTGAACTTTGTAGTAACTTGGCATATCCGCATATCACCAAATCCACTCCAAAATATTACTGCCACTACTCTCTCTACAAAACATTTCATTCTTCACATCGTCTGTCTGTTAGTTCGTGGGAATTGTGGAATTAAGAGTCCGTTGTTCCGTGTTTTGACGAGTGAGTGCCTTTCCTCCTCCTCCTATTCATACTCCATACTCGCGTGGTCCAAAGAATCTCTCTGCAAATTCATATGTAAAAATTTGCTAAATTTCTCTTCTTTCATTCGTACGTGTCTACATGGTATGCTAGCTGTAACCCATAAAATTGTGTTTGACGGAAAGTTTTTGTTTTCCTAGGCTATGTCCGAAGTCCGAAGAGATTGGTTGCTTTTCCGTTTGGGCAATTCTTCTTTGAATCCAGACTACACCAATGTCATATGTCAAAAATGGACACTTACTGGAATTTCTTAGCTGCTTAGCCGCTTAGCTCCCTTGATTGCCTTCTTTTTGACTTTTTGTTTTTACCATTATCGACTTGGAGCTTTGAATAAGTAATAGAAAAGATGTGAATGCTCGGTATTGACAGATTTTTTCGGTATTTGGTGGTGATTTTTTTACATTTTGTAGTTG
Organism: Pelodera strongyloides; assembly: GCA_036852015.1. NCBI lineage: Eukaryota > Metazoa > Nematoda > Chromadorea > Rhabditida > Rhabditidae > Pelodera > Pelodera strongyloides. Next base: position 26,683 of record JAANDG010000316.1, read on the forward strand.
TTTGGCATTTTCATAAGGGCATGAGATGAGGGTTTCTATATTCCAGATTCCAGCCTTGGGTATCGCCTAATTCGAGTCTTCGAGTTGGTTGGTGTCTCCTATATCAGCAAGATGCGTACAATACGACTCGTGAAATTATTATTGATGATCGGTGGAATAGGAGGCATTGGGTAAGTTTTTTTTGTTTCTATCATCAAATTGAATATTAACTTAATTGAATATCATTTTTTATAAATTGGCGGTGTCATTCTTCTGTGAGGGTTTTCAACAGTCAGGTAAACGAAATTCGTCTTGGATAGTAAATCCAAGATGATAGGAAAGCTGTGTAAACCTTGCGTTGCATTTGTCTTGTTTAGTTTGATGATTATTACGACGATCGACAGCAGGAAAACTCAGCGGGCCTCTGGACGAGAGGTATGTTATGTTGCACATACGTAACGATTGATAATTGGTAATTAGCTCTGCAATTACATTCTCTAACGGTTGCAACAAAGACTAATTATTGAACGTATGTTTCGTGCTTGATAATTTGATATTCAGGGCGATATGTACGTAGATCATCTTGACGGCCGAGGTGGCAAAGTGGCACAAGTATTGCACAAAAGGAGGAAAAGTGGAAATATGGAGGAGCATGTAAACTCAAATGTGCAAGATCAGGGCGAGGTACTTTCTTTTCTTTCTTACTACCTTACATTTCCATTGTATGGTTGTCTTGTGAAATCCAATGAGTTTATATCAGTTTATGTATGATGATTCCATTATATCAGTTTATGTATGATGATTCCATATATTAAGTTGCCGCTACATCGTACATCGCTACATGTATACATTCCCCGCCCTTTTAACATTTTAAATTTTAGAATTTTATACAGTTTTAATGTATGCTCATGTTCTTGATTGAAACTTTTCTTTCTTGGTTCAGGTGCTTGTCCAGCCACCCCGACCAGTATCAAGTGATATTGTGTTAACCAAGGCTATCATCCATCCCAAACCGCAGCCGGTGCTCTCATGGAAAGAGTTTGACTCGAAAGCATACTTACAGGTTATTCTTACTTGCGTATCAATTATTATTCCTAACTTACAACATTTATGTTTGTTTCTTATTGCTAGCTGCATAATACGTAAGTCCTATAAATGTTGATTGAAAAGTACACATTAACCATTTTTGCTCGGTTTAGAGAGGAGCCCTGAAACCGGGCGAGGATAAGTACGCTGCAAATAAGTTTAACCAGGCCGCAGCCGACGCTGCCCCCGTGGATAGGAATATTCCGGATAGTAGGGAAATGACGTAAGTTATCATCTTATCGATTGAGTAATTTTGGATTTTGTAGGTGCTTTATAACGCCATGTTACTGTTTGCTCTCAAGGAAAACATAGCATTCCCCTAAACTTGAACATTTCAGTCTTTTAACCTTTATGAGATCCCTTATGAGTGCAAGTTGTAGATGCCGTTCACTGAAGTATGATGCAGCCTTGTTGGAGCCCACCTCGATTATTATTACATTCCACAATGAGGCCAGATCGACGTTGTTGAGAACGGTAATACTCATTCATGATTCTTTATGGCGTATTTTATTTCACTATTTGTTATGTATGCAGATAAGGAGCTCTGATACAAACAGAATAGTATACAAGAGAATACACTGAATAGAATAATAATACTTTACTAGTATAGCCGGGCAGAACAATATATACGAATATCGGTAGACAACAATACCTCGTAGAGAGCGAGTAACAAATCAGCGAACACTGTTCTACATTTCAGATTCCACTTAGTTTACATCACATTCCCTGGAAGTGGTCTTATTCACAGGTGGTAATAGTCTTGGTTTTTGGTAATTTTACACTTATTTAGGTGGTTTCTGCCTTTTTACGATCCCCGGACCATTTGATAAAGGAAATCATCCTGGTTGACGACTTTTCAGCTGACGGTGAGTGTTTTGAACTGCTGGCAATTGTCGGTGGCTATATATATCCTCCCTTTTTTACTGTAGTTGCGTCCTTTTTTAAACGAATCTGTTTAGAAACGATTGGAAAGGAAATCGCACAGATCGACCGTGTCACCGTGATTAGAAATACTGTACGAGAGGGATTGATTAGATCGAGGGTTAAGGTTAGTATTTTTTTATTTAAATGTGTTCTTAGGCCTTGACACGTTGACATCTATAGATTAGAATTGCGTAATAGGTCCTGAATATTTGTGTTTATCTCACCTGACGACATCTCATTAGCACGATTCAGGGCGCTGCTGTGGCCACGGCCCCAGTCCTGACTTTCCTCGATTCGCATTGTGAATGCAATGTTGGATGGTTGGAACCATTACTTGACCGGATAAGACAAGTAAGTGAGATCAACATTTGCATTTGCTCTCCGTTAATTATAATACCTGACTTACTCGTAGGTAATGAAGTATGTCTTCTAGACACACCTTTTTGTGGGCATAGCAACATTTGATTTAGAATCCGAAAGCTGTCATTGCGCCCATTATCGATGTAATCAATATGGACTCGTTTAATTACGTTTCTGCGAGCGCGGATCTACGAGGAGGTAGGATCATCTTTGGGTTTTTCTCAGAACATCTCTTCTATGTTTGACATTTGTCATGTTTCGTTCGTTCTATTTAATTTGACCATCCAAACGACTGCAGTTATATGCGCTAGTGTACGTGCTACGACTGCAATTAGATGTGCTGATTTGTAACGATTACGTTGAAAACTGATTGTTGGTCTTAGCGTTCGATTGGAACCTGGTCTTCAAGTGGGAGTTCATCACTGGAAAGTTGCGGGATGAACGGCATTCTAATCCGACGTCGCCCATAAAGTAAGGCAGGCTTGAAGTTTTTACGCTCTACGAGTGTTCCCCCTTTCTGCTGGAGCACGTGGGATTTGTGCTGTTTCTTTCAGTTTATGTACGTACCTATTGTCTGTGGTTCAGGAGTCCAGCAATGGCTGGCGGATTGTTCAGCATTCGAAAGGATTGGTTCGAGGAATTGGGAACCTATGACATGCAAATGGACGTGTGGGGAGGAGAGAACTTGGGTAGGCGGTCATATAAATTGTTCCGTTCTTCAGTGTTTGTTCAGCGTACTCATGTACACCATTTGTGAGCCTGTATGTGGTAGATGTACATGATTAAGGTCCGAGTCGTATCAGCATTTTCTTTGTATGATCTATTTGGTCAGGGTAGTCGCGCCTCGTGTTTCTCTCTCACTCTCATTTTTCCAGAAATGTCGTTCCGTGTATGGCAGTGCGGAGGCTCGCTCGAGATCATTCCCTGTTCCCGGGTTGGTCATGTATTCCGAAAGCAACATCCATACACCTTCCCCGGTGGATCTGGAAACGTCTTCCAGAAGTTTGTCTCTTTCTTATTTATTACCGTTTGTACCTAATTATAACTCAATTACCGTATATTGAACTTGGCACAGTTGGGTGCGTTCTGCGTTGCCTTATCGACCGTGCTCAGGTTTATTATTGAATTTTCGTTTCTTTCCATACCCCTACAATTTTGGTGGGATGTGAAATACGTAAACTTTTTTGTCATAGGTAGCGTTTTGTATTTTTGCTTGTGAGTACGTTTAGACGTGCTGCTCTTTCGGAACTGTCTTAAATTTAGTCGCCGCCCGCGGAGGTCTATTTAGTTTCAGTTGGTTGTTTTTCAAATAGTCGTAGTGTATTTATTTTCTTGTGTTCAGGAACACTCGTCGGGCTGCCGAAGTGTGGTTGGACGACTACAAGCAGATATATCTGAAGCAAGTGCCTTCAGCAAGATTCGTCAAGTTTGGAGAGTGAGTTCTTTGTATTGGATTTAGAGATGTGATAGTAATTTCATACCATAATATGCTAATTCGAATGTATTACTTGGGTTTGCATACCATAGTATTCTAATTCAAATGCGTATGCTAATTCCAATATATGCTTACTACATTAAAGGGAATATGTATGTCCTTTTTGAAGTTTGTTTAATCTGTATTAATTCCTCATTAAGGAAACCTCTTTGGAAACAACAAAAAGTTAAAAGTTTTATTTCAAAACTTAAAAGAAAATGATTTTCAAAGTTCACCTTTTCCATAAATGGTAAACGTTTACTTGTTGGCTATACAAACAAAGCAGGAAAAAAATTTGCATATGTGTGCATATATAACCATTTTATTCACACATAAAAAAACATGCAAAATAAAGTGCTCGGAAGAGCAGGAAGACGAAAAGGTAGGGTTTTATACCCGAAGACAAACAGTAAGAAACAAAACACGAACAATGAGAGAATGTGAGATAATATTATGAGATCAAGCACCAATGTGAAGATCTGCCTGGTCACTCAACTCAACGAGATCTAGCGCGTCAATACATCGGCATATAGCATGCAACAGCAACACATTTGCATGCAAATCAGAATATTCGAATTTACATATTCAGTCGCCTACTTAAATTCATGTCTGGTGTGGAAACTCTAGTTTCGCAGTTGTTTTGCTCATTTTGAGTGCCTACATATTCCCTTTAAACAGGCAATCTAGCATATACGTACTTGATTATTTGTGCTCTTCTTTTTTTTTTAGCGTTTGGTGTATAAGACAGCCTTAATCTCTTGCTTTTTAGCGTCTCCGAGAGATTGACTCTACGTGAAAAGCTGCAATGCAAAGATTTTGATTGGTACCTAAGAGAAGTCTACCCTGAATTGAAGTAAGTTGGTAAAGTTGGTATTGTATTCATCTGTGAGTTTTATCTGAGGTCCCACCGAGGTTATTGGAGCACGAACAGTTTATCTCATTTTATAATATAAGTGGATTATGAAACATGAAACTATTCAGGGTTCCAGACCGTGGAATGGGGGAATTGTACTCCATCAAGCAGGGACAGATGTGTCTTGGTAAGTAAGCTGGGTAGATGTGTGGTGTCTTGGTAAGTTCGCATTCTTAATGAAACCTGGTATTAGATTATTAAAATTGCTTGTCTAATTGTAAGTTGGGTAGATGTGTGGAAGAGATTTCAGCCTTTTTGTTCCAAGAACTGCCAACAGCTTTTTTGCTACTTTCAGTGATATGCTATGATTTTATTAAGGAGCCACCAGACTGTGTTTGTGTCTGTGGTGTGCGTATTTATGTATGACTCTGTATGTGTGTTATTAAGTTTTAAAACACTCGTCCGGTGAACCATCTCTCTATGTTGTAGATGCGATGAGCCGTAAGGAGGGAGAGCTCGCTGGTGTCTATTTCTGTCATGGTTCAGGTGGTAATCAGGTTAGTTTTGAATGAAATATGTCTGTTTAATGATCAAACACATATTTTCCTTTGCGGCAAGATCTTCCGTGTGCATGCACTTGACATCGATTTCTCTCTTTGCGCGTTCATTGCAGCCCCTCGTAGTCTGGACACGTCGACTTTATTGTATAAAAGGATGGCTTAGGGCGCGTTTAAGATGGCCGAAAGAAAATTTTTAATACTAAAGGAAAATGAAAAAATACAGTAATTTTTTTCGGGTTTTGTCTGGGTCTCTTGTTTTTGCATTGTCTTTCAAAAGTTTTCTTTTCGCCCATCCTGAACGGCCGAAAATGGATATTTTTCTTTCTTTCGGCCATCTTAAACGCGCCCTTATGTTTAACTATCAAGATAATTAGTATCGGAATTATTGTTTGCAAGTTTGCATTATCTTGATATCTCTGCTTACTTGCATGTAGGTGCGGGGAATTTTTTTTAAAAATAATTACATGAGTTTGAGTTGGTTTTAGGTAATTATTATTTTCAAATGGTTGTTATAAAATTCACATGTCATTGGCCTATCTTTTATTTTCTGGCAGTTTCTTTTCACTGACTTTTGCTCGTTATGAAAAAAAAGTGTAACGTGTAACTATAATATTCGTTGATGGAGATTTTTAAAGCTAATTTGGGCATTTTGTTAACCTTTTTTACTCTTTAAGGAATGGGAATTGGACAAAAAGAGCGGACATTTCAAATCGACAGTGTCCAAATTATGCCTGTCCTTTAATGGACCCGAGGGAGCGATATTGAAGGATTGCAGCAAGGTTAGTCGTTTGTTACTGTTGACTCTCACTATATAATATTTAGTTGGTTTTATCGTTTTATGGTGCGCTGAAGGTGAAATGCTCACGACCAGCATGCGATCTTACTAGCGAACTATCATGACATTAGCACATACTACTTTTACACCTTGCTGAGCGTATGATGTTCCAGTTGACAAGTCAGGACGTGGTGTTCCTTGATAAGCAGAAGGGTTGGATGACACACGGAGACAAGTGCCTGGCTCTTATCCCAAAAACAGCCATCAGCAACCAACAAGACGAATTCAGGTAGGGAATTGATTTGAAGAACGTAAATTTCTTCCACAGCAGCTTTTTTTCATATGAATACTTTATTGCGTAAAAGGCTACGGTAGCGCGAAATGTTATAAATGAGATCAGAGTAATAAGGGGTCCGGCTCGCCTCTTTCTACTAAGGCTTTGAATCTGCTGTTTTTCTCTTGCAAGTGTGCATCGAATCGAGGAGTCTGCAGTTTAGCGGTCGACAAATTTGTTATTAGCTGGGTTATCGATTTTTTTCACTAAAAATATACAAATTGACATGCGCCTTCAGGGTAGTATTGGTATTAGTGTAACGTTTCGAATTTATGCACATTTTTGTGCACAGATGCATGTGATTTCCCGGATTTCCGCAGATATTTTTTTTAATGTTCAGGGTCGATTCCCTGCCGTGTGCCCCAGATGACGGCAGAATACGATGGATTTTCAGCCGATCCCCGGGATTTAGTTAAGTACTGTCCCAGGTTGGTCCTGTTCTCTTTTTTTTTGCGCACGGTGATGATGTAAAATATTTTTTATAGTAATCTTTCTCTTTTTGAGTATTTTGAGATTTGACCATAGGATTTGTGAACTTTCAGAAGGATTTGTAGACTAGTTTAATGTCCAAGAAACGACTCGTTGCTTTATATAGTTGTTTAGGTAGCTATTTGAATGAGTGTGCTCGCCTACATTCTATTCGATTTGCATGGTTCTGATTCATGTGGCAGTCAACAAGAGTCTGACAGTATGTTGGTCTTTCTTGTTCGAAAATATGAGATATAGATAGATATCGTACCTTACTGCGATTTACAGTTGTTTTTGCATAAATAATATGTTTTACGTAGCAGTTCTTTTATAGCTAGTTACCAAATTAATTATTGAACAAAAAAAGCATAGAACAAAATATATTTATACGTTTTCTACCGCATGTCTTTACTTACCACTCTTGCCTTTATTATCTAAAATTGCCAGTTACAACCTGCCGGGTATTGTTTTCTAGAATGTTTACGCTTTATTTTATGTGCAATTCGTGTTGTTTTGTGGGTTGGCTTTAAAGCTTTCATTCTTGCGACTATGGATCTTTCAAAGATCCATCTTTCTCACTATTCGTTTAGTTTTAATTTATTTAAACCCCACAACTCGTTTGTTATTGCGTTCTCTCCTTCCTTGTTCTCTCCGCGAGGATTATGGATGTGGATTATGGTAACGATGCATTTTTCAGTATTTTCTCTTTCCTTATTCACACAACTAACCCTTCCAGTAAAGTTCTAGTCGTGCGCTTACTAGTTTGTTATTAGTGTAGTTACAGTCTTTACCCTATTATTGGTTTCTAGCTCTGACCTCTGTGATCACTAGTTGCCAGTTAATTATTCAAGTGCCAGTTTTTACAATTGCCTCTTTTTATTAAAATTGAATATACATATAATTTTAATAAAGATGTTTTACTTGTGTATGTTGTTATTTAATTGCGAACTTGGGTTATTGGCTCGTGTGATACCTATGTACTTTTTTTTGTCCTGTGATTGTTTATTGGCTGAAAGCTGTAACTTTTTTTTTATCAATTAATGAATTAATTAATCTAAACATTTATAGGATGGTGTCCCGTCTGCCTCTCCTCCTCTGTGTGATTGCCCTGGCTGATGGTCTCTATTTCCATATCGCTGAGACTGAAAGGAAGTGTTTTATTGAGGAAATCCCCGATGAGACCATGGTGAGTGTTCAATTTTTGTAAATAATATTACGCGAACCCTGTTTTTGTGTCAAAATGGTGGGAAGATGGCTGAACTGGTAAATCGGTGGTTTGGGTTTGGGTGGTCGTAGGTTGTGATTTGAAACTGACTCCAATGAATAGTAAAGGTAACATAAGTGAAAGCAATTGTTTGTGACGACGTCCAGCTAGTGGGCGAGATAAAAACTATTAGTTTGCGGGGTAGACTTTTTACTTGAATTTTTAATTTTATCTAGTGATTTGATTTCTCTCATGCTTACGTTTACGTTTGAACCTTTAAATGTTTAGGTGACGGGTAACTACAAAGTGCAACTGTTCGATCCGAATACCAAGGGATACGGAGATTACCCGAACATTGGAATGCATGTAGAGGTTAAAGACCCCGAGGATAAGGTACCGTTGGGTCAAAGTCTTATGCGTTTCCCTTATTTAGTTGTTTGGTTAGAAACTATTGTCGTATGTTTCTAGGGTTGTTTGTTTCTTTAAGCGCGTTTTGTGGCTTGGGTTTGTTTCTGGCTTTTTAAATGAGATAAGGTTTCTAGGGTTATTTCTTACTGTAAGCCTTTGGTGGTTTGCATTTGTTTCTGACTCTGTAGAATTCTGCAGTTATTGAATAAAAGCAAATCTCTGGCAGAGATATTTCAAGTTTAATACCTCATTTTAGGTTATTCTGTCCAAGTTGTACACTTCCGAGGGCCGTTTCACTTTCACTTCGCATACTCCGGGAGAGCATGTCATCTGTCTCTATTCCAACTCGAGTGCATGGTTCAGGTACGCAAGTTGTATGGTTATTTGAAATTAAGGGTGTATGCTTTGCATTGGAGCCGCCCTTTTACCCTTAAAAGGGATAGGTTCGTCTCAAATCACCTCTCTTTTTATTATTTTTATTAATAATAGCGCAATTATCATTCACAATGAGAATTAAATCAATCACAGAACTATACGCCTCGCAGAAGAAGCTTCCTTTATTGCAAACTAGGTGATCGGAAGCCAAAATCTAAACACAAAAACTAATACCGTACACAAATCGCGCGGTCTAATGGCAATTAACCAAGTTACAAACTACACTCGGCCAAGTGCGATTAAATGATAATTCACCGCTGGAAATAATGTCCTGCCGAGTGTAGTTTGTAACTTGGCTAATTGCCATTAGCCCGCGCGATCTGTGTACGGTATAAGTTTTTGCGTTTAGTTTTTAGCTTCCGATCACCCAGTTTCCAATAAAGGACTTCTTCTGCGAGGCGTATTGTTCTGTGATTGATTTACTTTTCATTGTGAATGATACTTGTGCTATTATTAATAAAAACAATAAAAAGAGAGGTGAGTTGAGATGAACCTATCCCCTTAAGTGTTATAGTCTTCTGTCTTGTTATATGAAGATATGCACAACCAATACAACGACATATGTTTTCATAAGTATTTGATAAGTCTAAATAGCAAATGTGCCGTATTTTTCTGCTGTCGTGGTGTGTTGTTTTTAGCAAAGATTCAAAGGGCTGAAAGTCGAAACCGAGTATCACATACACCTCTGTGGAGTCATAAGTGAGGCTAGTGAGGTGTATATCCGATATCCCTAACCCTATATATGTATATATCTTCGTAATTTTTTTTTGTTTTATTTTAGCGGAGCCCAACTGCGTGTCCATCTCGATATCCAAGCCGGAGAGCATGCCCAAGATTATCAACAGGTTCATTTCATTATTTAATTTACACATGTTTGTATCGTTCAGTTTAGAAAAAAATGAGAACAATTTGAATCGTTCCTTTTCCAGGCAACATTGGTTCTCGGTTGTTTTTCTGTTTTCTCTATCTAATCATATCATATCCTTGTCAGTGAATTGTTCGGTTCAGATCGCCGCTAAGGATAAGCTCAACGAGTTGCAACTGAGAATCCGCCAGCTCTTGGACCAGGTCGACCAGATTCAGAAGGAACAGAACTACCAGCGATACAGGTACAGTACTTCAGTTCTTTAAAAAAAAACACTAAAAGCACACCTTCGTACATAACCGTAATCCTTGGTTCCGCATTTTTTATGGACATCGGATCGTGTTTTTTTTGCTGTCCATCATTACTGTCACCTGTTTTCTGTCCGCAAGTCCCCAACATATCCATTTTTTCATATGTATCAAGTTAATATGTTTTTTTTTACAGAGAAGAGCGTTTCCGGGCCACCTCGGAGTCGACCAACCAGCGTGTGTTGTGGTCAGTTTAATTTATTATTTTATATTAATAATTACTGTATATTTGGCTGTTCGATTCGATGATATAGAGTTAAAGAGTTACTTTTTTCCTTTTCAAAGGATATGTTTGAGCGGCTGGGTGATAATGTCATGAATTCCGGTATTAAAATGTGTCCCTTTTGCAGGTGGTCTATCGGACAGACCTTGGTTCTCGTGTTAACCGGAGCCTGGCAAATGCGCCATCTCAAGGGATTCTTTGAGGCGAAGAAACTTGTCTAAACTCAGATTTGATGCCTCTTTTGTTTTTTGTACCTCTTTTGTTTGACTTACCATCCTGCGTTTTTGTAGAGATAGTAGTATACCCAAATGTCTGTCGTTGGTATTCCCTCCATACCATATCTAGATTTTCCCTTCTGTAATTGTTGAGCTAATATTTGAACGGTGATAAGATGTGAATTTATGAAGATGATATTTTCATTCCTTCGAATATCACCGAGCAACAGAACAACGCAACCAATACAGAAGAGGTTTGATGCAATCGTTTTATTTCGAACTTCCTTTGATGCCGGTATTTGATTGTTCTTTTCTTGGGTCCTATTTTGTTTCTATTTTTGACTGTTTATCGGAGAGTTGTGCTTGTATTTCCTTCTGAAATCTAAATCCAACTTCCCTTTAGGAATATTAGTTGTTTGTTCCTTGCTCCCTACCTTTTTGTAGCATTGTGTCTTTATTGCCCTCTTTTCCTAGGTAATTTTCCGCCCTTGGTTTCAGCATCATAACTTGTTTGTTGCCTGAGACTGAGACTGTAATTTATTCTGTGTTTTATTTATTATTTGTCTGCATTGAGTTATTATGCCGAAGTTTGTGTTTTATGTGATATTACTTTCGAGTGTTTTTATCTGTTTTTAATAAAGTTTTATCGTAAGACTAATGGATTGAGAACCAAGTTGTGATTGGCGATTGTATGATATCTCAATGAAATGGAAATTATTATTTATCTACAAACCTTCGGAATAAGTAAAGGCTGATTCATATATGCGATTTATCTATTGTTATTTTTTTCGGGCGCAATTTTTGTACATTTATTCTCAAGTTCTTTGTAAGCCTGTTTGCTTTTAGGGTGTAATTGTGATTCTTATTTTCGCACTGATATATATGGACCAGATTTAAAGGGATGGTTTTATGGCCGGTATTTGCAAAGTACGGTGGACAACGAATGCAGTTACTCTACATGTGTTTTAAACGGATGTTGCATCGCTTTAAATTACTGTAAGTGTAGTATTCAGGGTTAGGGACAACTGTCATGGCTGGACGTCGAATAGTCCAGGGCCTCACGTCCCCATGGTCTGTGGGTTTCTCGGCCTTTGGACTTGCTTATGGAGGCTACCATATTTGGGAGTGAGTTTTTATCATTAATATTTTGTCACATGTCAAAAGCTTGCTGGGTTGTTCAACGTAGTGCTCAGGCAGAGGTCCTTGCGCAGTAAACGACGAGTTCTTGTGGCTGTCTATCTGCGACGTTTATACTAGTTCGTTCCTTATCTAACGTCTAACGGCGTCTGAGAATGTTTGATTTGATTCCTTTTCTTTAGTTCCACGCAATCCGGCACAAAATATGAATTGCACGAGGACCTGAATGGAAAGACGTACATTGTTACTGGAGCTTCATCGGGGATTGGACAGGCGGGTCTCTTGGTATAATTGTTGGGCTAAACATACTTGTCCAATAAAGGCCCTCATAGAGTATTTAACTGCTGTTTTGGAAGCAAGAAACACCTCAAAAAATCATTCAGGGCGGCTTTCACTTTCCATGTAGAAACTCATTGAGAAACTCGCTACAAAAATTGAAGATCAGGGACAAATTTGAATTAGTACACGTATTAGCTACTTTCATGCGAATATCTGTACTAAATTCAAATTTGTCCCTGATCTTCAATTTTTGTAGCGTGTTTCAAATTGTGCTTATGTACGGAAAGTGAAAGCCGCGCTGTATGATTTTTGGGCCAGATTCGCCCTGTTTCGGCCTCGCGAAACATCAGTTAAATACTCTATCAGGATCAGGGTTCTAATCAATGAACTGAGTAGACATAGACTTAGGTAGGTATGAATACGATTCATGCGTGCGTTTGTCACATAGACGCAAGCATTTAGATTCGTGTGTCGTGTGAGTCGTCCTATTGTATTCTTTTCAGGTTACTGCTGAAGAATTGGCAAAGAGAAATGCCCGCGTGATTATGGCCTGCAGGTTAGTAGCACTATTTTGATGGATTTCCTTTTCCTATCGGAGATGTCATGTAGTATCCTTAATGTGTGTTGTGTTTTGTACTGCAATTATGTCCATGATTATACCGTTTTCAATGCCCGTACTCTATCATTTACAGGAATCGCGAGAAGTGTGTACAGGTTCGCCGTGATATTGTGCTGAACACACGCAACAAGCAGGTATTTCCCGTTCATCCGCTTAGTTTTCATTCATCTCATATTTTAAGCAAATTCTAAGTTTAAAGTGAGCCTTTCGTGCGAATCCCCTATTCTCCGTTTTACAGGTATACTGTCGGCAGTGCGATCTGGAGGATTTTGATTCGATTAAAAACTTCGTTGCCAAGCTTAGCCAAGGTGGGTGGTTTATATATGAGAGATAGAGTATTTATGTTAAGTTTTCGCGCACTTTCGCATGCGAAAGTATCATCCATGTTATTGCAGTTTCTATAGTGGAAAACTAGTGTAATTTTACATACAGTAAGAAATTTACATACACCTGCGGCGTGTTTTGCATACACCTAATGTAAAACTGCGCCACATGGAAAAGTGAACTTGGATGGTACTTTCGCGGTCAATTAACGCGAAAGTGTAACATAAATACTCTAAGACACACAGTCAGGGTATCAACGGGAAAACTGGATGTTTCAACTTTTGTATTAAAGCGGATGCCATGAAGATCCAGTATTATGGTCTCCGACATTTTACACATTGGGGCGACCTTTTTGGTTTCCTTTGTTGTTTTTATTCATCAATTGACTAAACTAAAACGCAGCTTGGGATTTAGAATTCGTTCGTGGCGATTCGTTAAGCGATAAAAAATAAACTTCCCACCAAAAAGCAATATCATAACTTTTCCATAAAAAGTATACTATGAAGCCGCGTTCGAGTTGGGAAAAAGTTGGTGGAATTCCGGAATTCCACCGTTCGAGATGGACGCGGAAACGTGCCAGGACAAGCAAAAATACCGTAGTGGAATCGTTGTGGGATTATATTTTTGACAACTGCAAGAGCCAAAAATGACGCTTGACCCCGACGGTTGGGGTTAAATAAGGGAAAAACATTTACGTTTCCGGTGTCCCATCTCGAACGGTGGAATTCCGGAATTCCACAACTTTTTCCCACCTCGAACGCGGCTTCACAGAGAGAAATACGACGACGTTGCTAATCGTCGTCATTAAACACTAGGAAAAGTAAACAGAAACACCCTTCAAAAAGACATTTTCTAAATAATCTCTTATTGTATTTCAAGTATGTGGCAACAAAAGATGTCACTTTTGAAATAGTAGAACGGAAAAACTTGATACTTCAACTTTTCTATTAAAGCGGGCATTACTGGGCTGTTTAGTACGATTTTTCCAGTACGAACTACGACTAACGTTTGCAGGCAAATTCAAGCTAGACAGAATCGATGGAGTGGTCAACAATGCTGCCACCATGGAACCGGTGAGAAAAGTGAATAAGGTGAATATTTTTGCATTTCATAGATTATGCTCTTCGCAGAGGTATAGGAAGGATAAAGAAGAATGACAAATATAGTATTAGTCATTTTATACTAGACAGCTTTTTCAAACCGTAAGTGGTGCAAGCATAGAATTGGACACGTGGTGAAGTAGTGAATAAGGGAAATCAAATGTGCAAATATGTACCTACGTACATAGTAAATTTATTTGTGTTGGTAGTAGATTACAGTAGCCTGTGCTGTGTAGTCTGAGTGTTCCATGTAAAATCTGCTGCAGCATTATGCATCTTTCGAATGACATTATTCGAATCAAGTACAATACAATGTACAATGCTAAAATGGCGCGAGGCGAAATTGCCACCAATGTTAAATCTGGCTATTAATTAACGCAACTCGTGTAGTCTGAGATATATCATCTTAATACCTAGATGTTAAAAGCGAAAAGCGATACAAACACCCGTTTTTGAGACGTATGTTGTATGCCAATTAATATAATTTTGTATAAAAAATAACAGTCATTTGGCTGTTATACCGCTTTAAAGCAGTATTGTACCTTGTTTGGGAAATTTTCCTATGATACACATATCATATGTAGCATATGCAAATTGGACGCCCTTCCGGCACTCTTCCGGCACAATTTGCATATGATATCTTAGGACGCTGGGACGCTATCAACGATACGCTTCACAAACAATACTGCTTTAATATTTAACACCTACACTGTTTTTGTTTAGGACGGAATCGAGCGAACGTTGGCCACCAATCACTTGGGTTCATTTCTGCTGACTGGCCTTCTTATGGACAAACTATTGGCCCAGGACCACCCAGTCAGAGTTGTCTTTCTCAATTCGAATATCATTGATAGAAAGTGAGTTTTTGGTCGCAAAATTAGCCCTAGATATGGTACTATGAACTATGTGCTCTTAGTTGAAACAGTATAATGAATAACGATTGCTTTTGAAAAGTATGATGGACACCTCCATTACTCCATTCCTAATTGAGTAAATAATCACAGTTAACTATAACTGTGAGCGTACGATTTCCTATGTGTTTATGCTAGGTGTGCTACAATTGAGATTTTTTAATACTAATCAATCACTCTCATATTCCAATATCCTTTTCAATAACCGACTGTTATACCGCTTACGCTTTAAACAAATGTTCCCATATTGCTTGCCTATTGGTTTCAGATGTGACATAAACTTTGAAGACCTGAACAGTGAACATTGCAAGAAATTTGATGGTTATGAAGTGTACAAGGCGACTAAGTTGGCGCAGGCAATGTTCGCCAAGGAGCTCGCGGAACGCGTTCAAGGTAGGTTGGGTTTGAATTTGAATACCGTTTTAGTGACGATTTGAGTAAATAATCACAGTTAACTTATAAATGTGAGCGTACGATTTCGTTTCTTGTCTCCTAACAGCAATGAAATCGCCCCTTTCTATTCTACCTTTCTCTGTCGTAAGGTAAGATGGTTTAAAATTTAAAGCGGCCGCCTTTTGAAACTGAAACGCATGTTCCTCTCTATTTATGCTAAGTGAGCTCGAATTGAACTCAATTTTGTATTCTAACCTAACCATACTCATTTGCATATGTCTGTTATTCAGAATTTGTTTCAAAAACAGGCTGTTATACCTCTTTGAAAGTGAAGTTGTCTTTTGTAAGGTACGAATATGAGTGTGATGATCGCGGATCCAGGACGAACCAAGTCAGATTTGTCGAAGAAGTTGGACGGACAGACCTTCTTCCTCAGTAGATGGTTACTCAAGATTGTCAGGTATTTTTTCTTTGCTCTGAACATATTGGAACTCATTTCCTTACGGAATTGGTCAGCATTTTCATAAATGGCTCATTGGGTCTATGATGAGGATTGAGGAATATTGTTCTTTCGTTTCCCAAACATCAACCATGTCTGTGAAACTATATACGACATACCATCCAAAATGGAGCACTTATTTTGCAAGCATGCCACCCGAGGTGCCGTTATAATATGGTTTCGTTGTGGGGATAATGTGTGATGTGAATCCCTGTGTTCTGTGTGGTGTAGCGGAATGTTGTGATGTAGATACAATAACAGAACACCATAGCCATATTATAATCGGTCCACAGGGGAAGTCAGGGATGCTACTACTAGTTGAAAAGAATTTGATAATTTTCTTCAACTTATCCTTCGTTGACGAAACATGTTGTTTTACAAGGATTTTTCTTTTACTTTATAGTTTTGGCATGGGTGAGCGTCGTGTGGAGAAGGCCGTCCGACCCGTGTTATATGCACTTTGTGATCCAGAGACCGCTGACAAGAACGGACTCTTTATTGAGTGAGTTTGTAGTCTTGTCCTGACTCTGCATCGTTCTTATATGGGGAATCTGTACATGTAGTTTGTAACACACGTGGTGCATTCACGTACATTATAGTAGTTCAACGAGTCTAACGTTTGCATTGACAGATCGAAGAGTACTTAAGAGTGTCTAGGAACCTGTGAAGCGATTGGCCAAAGTGTGGTACCCCAAGCAGACCTACCCTAAGAAATATGTTTTTGTTTCAGCCGAGAGCGCAATATTCAGCCATGGAATACCAATGTGACGGATGAAGAGAAGAGGTAACAAGGGAGAAGAACACTTTATTTGCAACTATTATCATTTCTAATTCCATGTATGTATTACGAGGCTTCCGCTCCTTTACTGCTTTGCTGGTACCGCCGTACCGCCAGATTCTGTGAATTGAGTAGGGCTTGAGGCTTCCCCACCAATATTATCGGTTGTTTGTGCAGGCAGAAACTGTGGGTGACTTCTGAAGTATGGACTCAATTGGGAAATCGACTGCGAGAACTTCAGGCAGACCTGGGACAAGCGGCAGAATTACAGGTATGAGAAGTTGGCTTTATATTTGAATGTGTTATTGTGTTGCTCTTTTTGTGTTATCATGTTATTCGTTACGTACCGTCTAGCAATGTTTATACTTCCTCTGACTAGGTCTGGGCGCCCTGTGAACAGAGGAGCTACGATAGGTGTTAGATCTCCCATTTTAGTAGCCTTCATATAGAGAATTATTGTTTTCACATGGAAAGAACTTTGAGAGTTACGTACAAGTTTTCTGGGCTGTTTTTCGATTTATGTACTTATATCGTGTTATTTCAGCACTCGAATGCATCAGAAGTGTTGAATCAGCCGGGGAGTCAACGTACATGGAAGACGTTATGGTTGTGGTGATTAGGAGATAATATGTGAAGCCTTTAGGAATAAATATCGAATTTGTGATCCAGAACTTATCATTTCATAGCTAATCATTCGTGAGTCTCTACGTACTATATGACACGTATGTAGTGAGAGTAGTGTTTGAGAGTATAAATTCATTGATTGTAGACTTTGGTAGGTATTAGTTATTAGTGTTTCCGTAGCTTGTAGTGAGTAGATTTTGTCTAGGATTTTCTTTATTATGAGTTTGTTGTTTTGGTTTTGTTTTGCTCACATACTGTTCAAGAATTTCAAGAGTCATGCTGGAATTTTCGAGTCACATTTCTGTAAAAGGTTTATTATCGAACGTGCCCATGGTTTCCAGAGTACTGTGTAAAAATGCAGACGTATAATCGATTAAACTAATGGATTACTATGTAATACAGGAATAAGAACCCAACGTGCCAGTAAAACAAGAGGTAAATTAAAGCATTTCATGTATGTGTATGTAGGTTCATGGAAACTAACACTCTAGTCAGCGGCAGCGGTCGCGAGCGTTTTTTTTTGTTCGGTATTTGGTATGCGTACGTTAGAGTAATTATATTGACTTAAAATATGTATAAGTACTTTGCTTAAGTCAATATAATTACTCTACTCGTCGACCATGACTTAAGTAAAACATTAATATGTACATATAATTTGTGAATTAGAGTTACAATCTTCGCTTTCCGATGGGGTACGGTACAGGGGTGGCATATAGAATGACGTATCTGCCGTTAACTTCAGTCTTGCACATTAGATCGTCCGTGAAGCGGGTGCGAGAAGCGAAATCAGTTGGCGAGATAAGGGACTCGAACGAAACACCGAACACATCTTCAGCTTGCTTCTGTATAGACAATATGTTTAAGTACTTTGCTTAAGTCAGGACCTGGGTGGATCAACTATGTACATAAGAGCTGCCTAGATAAGGAGTTGAATTTCTTGGTGCACGTCTTTTTGTGATAGAGTTTGTCGCAAACGAAAATAAGCGGTTATTACCATACCTGTAGTTGATTGGCTGCTGCTTGTAGATTGCAAGTGCTCTTTCCAATTTCCTTTTCTCTCTTCCTTTCCTTGATTGAGATATCAGACATCGCTGTGGCGATCAGACTTTCCAGCTGCTTATTACAACACACGAAACCTGAAGCAAAAAAGGAAGTTATCAGAAAAATATAAGAAATGAAAGTGGAAAGAATTGACTTATGGTTTCTGCGCACTGTTTCCTCTTATAATGGAGTTCGCATAGAACTAGAATACTTCTACTACATATGTACATAGTTACACACACCTTTCTCGTTGACGTAACACCCTGGAATGTCCAGTTTTTCTGGTAGAGGTTCGTTGGGGGAGAGCTGAATGAATGGTAGGAAAAGATGTCATACTATCCCTACCATATGAGTCACAAATCACAATGCCTTTGTGAGTTGATTGTTATCTCTGTACCAATGCTTCACTTACGTTTGGATATGTGGGCGATCCACCATTTAATCCATACGGTGAACGTTGGAAGCTTCCCATGTCTGTTGAACCACTTGGAATACCGTATGCCAAGGGTTGCGAGTACTGAAATGTGAACGGTAAGCATGTTAAACCGGCCGGTTTTTGAAACGCATCGAGTAGACCAGCAGTTTTATGCCGCTTATGCGAAGGAATATAAATTAGAATAAAAAATCGAGCTAAATTCGAGCACATTAGCATAAATACGCAAGAATTCAGTTGTTCATGATGCGTTTCAAAAACCGGCCGGTATTTCGCTTTAATTCCCGAGATACCGTAGCAACAGCGTAACTGCGATAGTGTGTACCGTAAGGATTTCCTGTGATTGTTTCAGATGTTTCCAGGTAATGTCTAATATACCCATCAAATTGTTAACATGCCAATATGTTCGAAATTTTATTTAAAAAAATAGTTTCGAGTGTTAACCTGCAATCCAGGATATGTTGCTGACTGGGGAAATCCTTGAAGGTTTATGGATCGTGGAATCTGGAGCCCATTAAGAGGAGAGTAGGGGACGGATGCCATGGTGGGTAATCCTAGAACGTTCTAATTGATTTTGATTTAATAAGGATACGAAAGGCGTAAAATGTAAAAGTGAAGTAATTTTTGGGTACGATGTACGAAGCGAAGCTGTTAATCAACAAATAAATTACATATTTTTGATGGAGGGCATCTTTAGAATCATTGATCGCAAGATGTACGGTAAAATTGACGACTACAATTTGTTTGAATTGGTTTCAAGTACCCTACCGTTTTCTTTATAATATGGCCGTTCTCCTTGTCTGTAAAATGGCTCCCTATCAGTTGAATCGGACGATATCTGGCTGACATCATCGGCGTTGAGGAGCACTGACTGAACTTCGCCATTGGGCTGAAAACGATAAAGACTTATCTTACTATATTGGCACATCAACTGACATATAAACTTAATTGCGATTACAGTTTTGAGCACTCCTGGTTCACTGTATACTGTTATATTGTTTTGCTATTGCACAATAAGCATATACATTTAATTGATAAAAGAAATCTACCATAGTCAAAAGTGCGGTAATCTGTCCCTGGGGAGCATCTCTTTGGAAGGGAATTGCTGAGGAGAGAGCGTCCCCATGGAAAGTTGTCGCTCCGTGAACCTAGCATAGAAGGAGAAAGATTTATACATACAATAGTACAATTTGTTACTGGGCGAAGATCTGATCTAGTTGGGCGAAAATTGATATAACAATGCACTGTAATTTTGATTTGATTGATAAATGTCGAATTTGAACACCATACTGGACTACCCTTGAAACACTGGAGCATAAAGTTTCGTGTGTATAAGTCAGTCGTTGATATTCACTCTTACTCTGGCCCTACGACGTTTCCACGGGTGTTCTTCAACGTATGTCTGAATTTCAACGAGTTGTTGGTTAAGTTTTCGGATCTTCTGTTTGATTTCATCAACGGTAGCATTGGGACGAACTAAATGTAATTATTTAATTGACATGGATGGTTCCTGGTCTTTTTCTATTTTAGAATCGCACAACACGTAGCATTGAAGATTCAACAGATCACTTACTGTGTGCTTCAGTGGTTTGTACAGAGCTGTCGGGAATAATCCTAAAGTAATATTTTTCAAGAGTGGCAGTAAACTAGATCGTCATGTATCAACTACTAAACCATAACTTCCATAAGGTATGCATAGTGTTGGGTTGGGAACATAACAGATTACATGACTCACATTTTAGGTATTTTCACACGTTTATCGTTTATTTTGAGAATCGGTTCCATCTTTGGGGAGTGAGAAACTTCATGATGAACATCGGAGTGGATGTGCTCTACCACGTGATCCTGCAAGAGAACCCGTCTACCGTATGATGTGGGTGCGCTCAGCTGTAGAACTTGGTCTCATTACACATCGTTGTGTAAATGTTGTCGGTGTTTTACTCACAGTCTAGGCGTATTGTTAGGCATAGTTTACGTTATACGACGTAGACTGATAAATCAAACCTTTGGCAATGAAGATTTTGGTTGTGGGAATGCAGACTTTTCTTCCCTTTTCGGGGCTACTGTCGTTTTGATCTGGAAGCAAGTAGTTCATATGGATGCAAATAACCTATTGATAAATAGTGTTGGAATGATGGAATGTTGCCGAGAAACAAGCTCAACTCCTAAGCAGTTCTCCAAGTACATTAATCTCTGAGTAAAATTTAGAGGGGTGTTATCTTCAGAACCAATAGCTTTTCCATTCTATTCCTGTACCTCATCAGCCTCCATTGTTGTGAGCAGTTCTTCATCTGTAGACGAGCGGACCTGAAATTGATTTTTATTGCTATGTCAATGATCCTTCTATTATGCATAGTATATTGTGCGTCCTCCATCTAGTTCTCTAGAATTTAAATGAATTCCAACCTCTGACTCTTCTCCACTGCCACTTCCGTCGCCTGTTAGAACTGAAAACAATTGTTGTCAATAATGCATTTCATGGGCCCAACAGCTGTAGCCTAGAGTGCGAGCGGTGCGAAAACAGCACTCATGCAGCAATTTATATAGCAGTAGCGTGTAATATACAGGCTGCAGAGGATTGGCTTGCGATTTTCTTGTTGACTTCACGATGCAAATTTAGTGTTTTCTGAAAATCCTAGGAAGAGAGTGCTCTTGCTTATAACTGGCTAGGACACAAGCACTCTTCTGGAAAATTCAATTGGCTCTGGAAAATAGTGTAAGCTCGAACCATCTTCCTCAACGACTTCTTTCTTGTGATGCATTGGGACAAGGAAATCTCCATACGCTTTTGATGAAGTTCCCAAGTAGGGAGGAATCGTTGGCTGCAATTATATTACAGTTTCCAGTACTATTCACTTGTTTCAATGCTTGGAATCGCAGGACAACGGAGGAGCCAGCGACCACCGAAAACGGCGTGCAACCGGTCTCCAAATGGTTTCTACTTTCTACCGAAAAAAGTGGCATGGATTTGTCGACTATCACCAACCATTTGGGAACCACATAGACGTAAGCCCCTTTTGACCTTTTTCACATAGTCTTGTTAGATTAACTAATTGTAAGCTAACGATATGAAATGCCCGATAATACATACATACTTTACAGGCGAATATCCAACATCGTTATGATTTAGTTTCCCACCTTTTCTTCCACTTTCGGTTTCTGTGTTGCATCTTCTACATTCACATTTCTTTTGAAGTCTTCTTTTTCGATTTTATATGATTTTGAAACCGGCTGAAACATGAAATTTCAGAGACCGACGATCACCAACATCATATGGACGGACTTACCTTTTTTGAGTTACTCTTAAAGAAAAAGGACCTCTTTAGTTGATCTTGGAACTCTTTGTAAGTTTCAAAAGCTGTTTAATTAACTAAAAATAGATCAATCATAACCAACTTGTATGCTTAAATTGAATATTTTTTGAAGAGACTTTCCGCTCAACTGCTCTCGTTGGTCTATTGTGGGACTTTGTTTAATACAATAATTAGGATTTTCACACGCAAACTCAACTACATTTCTATCTTTTTTACCACATTTTTCTGTTAAATTCTTGAATTTTGGGCTATCGATTGTGCAAACATTGCCATAGATTCTATTTTTTTACTAAAACTTAAAGCGATATGATGCATGGTTTGAAATGATTGCAGAACAACTGTATTCTCATGTAGTATCGATAAATTGTGTGTGCAGCATTCCGTGCACGGCAGTTTGCATATACACAGGTACAGTTCTCTAGCGTAATTTGAGAAACCATGTATCATACCGCTTTATTTCTTTCTATATTAACAATAACTCACCTCAAATGCACTCTGCTTCTCTGTGTTGATGTCCTCCGGTCTGGCTCTAAACAATCGTCCATCTTTTCTCGCTTTGAAGTGTAGTATCCTTGATTGTCGTATAGGAATGGGGAATACACGGACACGTTGACCCTACATATTGAATATTATAATCATGCGAGCAACTCGGTCTTAAAGGCACGTAAAAAACGTAAAAAAATTTTCCCCAACTTTTCTGTGAGAAATCTCCCATACTCCAGACTACTCAAATGTGGCTGTGTAAACCGTTCTGCTTAGTGTGCAAAAAAGATATTCGCGATCCTCAGAAACGTACCGCAGTTGAGCTTGAAAATGCGTTTCTGACCCTTAAAATACAGTGTGTTGCATAGTAAATTCTTCTTGATACTGATTTAATCAATGTTAACTTATTTGTCTTGGTTTTCAACTCTGTAGACCCGGTGCACGTTTTGGTTCTCAACCCGAACCCGGTGTCTAATCTTTCTGATTCCGAATCAAACTTTACTGCTTTGATTCTACCAAAATGAGATATATGTAGCATGTACCTGAATTTCACTGTAGCTATCAATTCAAAACGAAAGAGAAAAGAAAAGAGCTCCTACGTTTGCCAAGGTCAGCATTTGAAATGCGGGATCAGCTCTATTTAGCGTAACTTGGTGGAGTTGTGCTTGGCATACAACCGCCAGTATTAGTAATAAACTAGACGTCGTAAACATCTGCAACATGAACTTGGTGTTTTACCTTTATCATACATTTGTACGAAATACAGTGGCACAACCGTCAATCGAAATATAAATTAAAAAATGAAAATCGAGACGCTTACATTCCACATTCCAACGAGTGGTGTTTATTTAGACAAAATATTGGGTCTCATGGTCGTTGAGGAACACTGTAAGGCAACCAAGAGACCAACATACATATGAAATCTTTGTAGTTGTATAGAATTAAGTTTGTATAAAAGGAATGAGCTTGAAGGTAGGTTTATGTATAGGAGCATAGGTATAGCAAAAGGAAACGTTTGATATGCCACATTGCCACTATTCGTTTGACCATTTCACGTATCGAAAGTCCCTTCAAATAGTGTGTTTTGTAGAAAAAGTTGGGTAAGAAATTGAAAGGGCAGTGCCAGATATCCCTCTTTATCTGCCATTCTTTTCTATTCTCTCTTTATATCTTATATGCCCTTTTTATGGAGTATTCGTCCCCTCTGAACTGGGATCGGATCCTTGATTCTCCTTCATTACCCTCTATACGTAGTTCTTCTCTTGTTTTCTTTAGGCTTCGTTAAATCACTTTCGTTAAGTCGGCTGCCAAGCTGCCGTGTACGGTATAAACACATCTTTCCGCTAGGAGATACAGTTCAATACAACGCAATCAAATAAGGGGGGTCAACAACAGCAAAATACAATAATTGAGTATGAAATATGGACTATGAGCAGTGAAAGTGACAAAACCCTTGTAATATATATTCCTGAAAATAACCGTCATTATATCCACTAATTATCAGTGTTCATAGTGTTATGTCTGGTCACTACACCTACCGGACCTGATAGCGTTTTTTCAACTTTCAACTTTCAACTTTGTACTTTTATTTTCCATTTAGCTTTGTTAAAGATGGATGCAAAATGGGCCAAAAAGAGGAGTCAATCAGTGTGTGATGTGTCTCTGATCGCCACTCAAAAGGATGATCATGATAACATCAACATTATGCGTTAGTTTTGATTATAATAGAAGTTTATTGAAGCTTAGAACACGCATATTTTCTCGTCTTCTATATGCCGTGTTCAACCTCCCACCTCACTCAAATGACAAAAAGAAGAACATACCACTGAATATTCAACTTGTATTTTTCTCATTATTTTTCCACTTTTAGAAAAATTGGCATCACGACTAAAAAATTCGGCGAATGCACAGAAAAGGGACACGTTGATGTCTGTGAGAACACGCTCCACAACAAATTTAGGTGAAAATGTGAGTTTTTGGTGGTCGGTACAACTTAACTAATGGAAGATAACAATGGTGAGATTCTCATTTTTTTCCATTCCGAATAACATACAGAAACGGTAGTTTCCGTGGAGGCTATCTGTACGGAAAACTCGTGATTTCAGGAATTGGTTGGGGCTGATAACAGTAACAGTAGGAGGAGAAGTTGCTTCAGAGAGGAGCTCAGTCAATTCAGGGTAAGAATTTGTATTATGGAACAATTCATTCATCCGATTGTAAATACCGAATGTGAGTATTTCTGAATCCTCAATTGTTCCTTGAACAATACCGAAAGTGCCCAACTCTAGTTATTGGATTCACAGATGCGGCAGGATAAATTTTTTTAGCATTTCTATATAGATTTTGATTGAGAAAGATTCAATTGAACTTCCAGAATTGGATGAGCCGACGACTTTCACTCCAACCTTCTTCTGGGAGGAAGAGTTCTCGTGGGCAGGAGCAGGAGGTACGATTGAAATTTCCGCGTAATTTTGAAATCTACTAGCACACTAATATCATCGCGTAGAGTTCAAAGGTATATTTTCGTGCTACTGTTTGTGTACTAATTACTTTAATGCAAAACAGACTTCGTGGCGTAAGATAGCAAATTATCGTAAAAATTCGACTGTTCAGGTGTTGGTGTACGAATTGATTCAGACGATGTGACGTGACTAATCTAATTGTCATACATTAACTAATCATTATACTAATTCTGCTGTTCAGGTGTTGGTCGACGCTGAGGAACATGATCGACATGAGAATTCCTTCAGTGACGAGGATTCTCACATCATGGAGATTCCAGACTTCTTAATTGTTGACCGGTCTTTTTTGAAACCCGTCGTACAAGAACAGAGAAGACGGTTTTCTCTCTTTTCATGAAGACCTCGTTGGCATAAACTGTTAGCATCTCATGAATGAATAAAGATTGTTATCATTAGTTTTATTTTTGTTTAAAAACCTAAGCTTAGCTACTTATCGAAGGTATCTAAGGTAAAAGGTAAGGCGTGCATACTATAGTTCTACTATTTGAAAACCACAAGTACATAACATGTAGAATGGTAGGTGTAGGCGTCCCTTTTTCCACATTGTATCCCTACTTTAACAAAGTTTGTCCGCAGAATGGTAAGTGTGGGCGTCCCTTTTTCCTTTACTAGGCTTATTCAAAGGCTTTCCACAGCTTTCCTCCTTCAAGCAGATACCCGTCAGAAATTCAACTGACCTAGTTGAAGTTTTGCTGTTCGTTATTGCATGTGATTAAAGGAATCTCTTTACTATGGGTTACCGGTTTAGACACTCATATACCCTTCCGAGGGTGATACGCACCATTGCGCTTGTAAGATTAACAACCTTGTTTTGGTACAAGACGTAGGCAGACGCTACCAAGTGAACGATGTTCACTTACCGCTCAAACCTCACCATAGAATCTGTAGTTTGACTTGATAACGAAATACTTATAAAATAATTTGTAAAATCCTTCCTCCTGGGCTTCAAATGCTATTCTGCTTCTTCCTACCAGTTGTGGCGGTTTCACTTTCGGTACGTTTGTTTTAATTGTGTTTCAAGCAAAAATGTTTCATTAGCTGAGCTATCACTCGGCTAAGCTGCAAATATAAACTAAAAGAAAAAACTGCAGTGAAATGTTTTTCTACAGGGATCTGGATAGTTTTTGTTCATTCTCAGATTCACAACCAATTGCTCTTACAATTACTGTTATTCTAGGTGTTATCTGACTACGAGAGACATCTAAATGATGCCACATACAATTTGTACGAGAAAGAAGCCGTTCATAGAGGTCGGATTAAGAGGTTAGTCCATAGTTTTTATGTTTTCCTTCATAGATCTAGGCATGCGGTTCAATCAAACTAAAATAACTTTGGAAATATGTTATCGCGTTTGTTATATTTCAGATACAAATGCATTGCCGAATACGTAGATGTACCCACAGAGAAGACAATTATTCACTCTTCGAATACGTACAATGTGGCCCCTCCTAAGCGACCTTCAACTGTGGATGCTGTAAACATTGGTATAAATTTTTAATAGTGAATCCACTGAAGCATTTATGGTATAAGTTTTATTAGTGAATCCACTAAAGCATTTATTCTTTCGCTAACTGATTATTATTATTATTAACTCTTTATTCCATAAAAAAATGTGCATATAAAATACAAACAAGAGAGATAAAAACACTCACAGGCTAGACACATTCAAGAGGTCTAGCTTCTTATGTGGTGCTAAATCATTATTGATTCAAGCTACAATTGGTATGGATATATATGGGAATTTTGAAATGCTACAATAAACAGATCGAAATTGAACTGCATGTACAAAATAACTATTTAAAGCTCCTAAATGGAGCGAGCATTGCACGGATCTCCATAAGATCATCTTTGAGGCCAAGGCAAGGTGTAACGGGTGGGCCGTAATCAGTAACAACAAGATCATCTGTTAATTGATCGGTGTGGTCGATAACCAGGGGAGAGGGCGAGGACAATTGAGAGTTAATTTCCTCGCGGGGTTCTGATATGTTAGAATCTTCTAATCTGTATGGAGTGCATAGTGAATCCGTAATCTGTTGCGAACATTGCGCAACAGTATAGCTGATACATAGTCCTATTAATCCAACTTTTTTTAAGGAGAGGTTGAATTGGTGAAGGAGAAGGCCAACACTGTTTCTGTTAAATCGAAGAAGCAAAATCTCTACAAAAGAAATGCGAAGTTATTCAGATCATTCAGAGAGGGATTGGTTCAGATTCAGAAACATAACAATAATTATAATGGAATGGCAACTCTAAATCGTTTGGTGGGTATTGACTCTTTGGAATCTTGGTTCCGAAATAACTCGACGATCTAATTCTTCTCACATACATATAGTTACCATACCAGGACGTTGGGAACTTACATGGATGAGCGCAGACCCGTCCAAATCGATATTCTTGCTGTAACTTTAAAGCGAAATGCTAGCCTCTTTGGAAAATTTGCATATGATAAGCAAATCCTATGTATCCAATGCTAATTTTGTACGATCGTCCACGGCAATCGTGCAAAATTAGAATAGGATACATAGGATTTGCTTATCATATGTAAATTTTCCAAAGGGGCTAGCATTTCGCTTTAAAAGAGAAAAGGAGTGTATGCTTTCATTGAAAGCTTCAATTATAAGAAATTTTTATAATCATTTATTTCAAGAAAAAGAAGCGAAAGGATCAGTTGATCGAGTTAAATGTGCAGAAACTTCCATCCTCTTTCCCGATTGGACCGTCTACTTCGAAGAATAGGCAGTTGAAGAGTATGCCTCATCCGTGGTACAGTACTTCGATGTCGCCATCATACAGGTCTGACCCCCATCCTTCTATCAAGTTCAGTCATTCTCTCACCATCTCTCCTTTTCTCCCTCTTTCTATGACTGTCTGGTTAGCACTAAATTCTGCTTTGTTACGAACCATTAAGAAATACGATGTAGGCAATCAAATCAGTACACTTTGTTTAAATATATTCGAACTAACAATAAGCATAACTTACATAGATAAATTGGTCAAAAGTACCTTTCAGCTCAAAACTTCTGAACAAATTCCTCCAAGACAGAAAATCGACTGCAGAGGACAAGTATAATGATGAATTACTTCGAATTTTACTGGAAAAACTGGATAGAGGAGCGATAAGAAGAAAACAGGTACAATTATAGTCTTCAAGGAAAATATATTACGAAATGAAGAACGTTCAGTTCCCGCGAGTTACAATCAGTATCCCGCTTTTTCCACTGTGGTAACTTGGCGAGGATTTGGCGAAGCCGCGGAGCCATTCATATGTATAAACCTGCGTAGATTTTTCGCTCCACGGAGTTGGTTAGCGCCGCGCGCATCCCGGTTCAGCCTGCAGCCAACATCGAAAGAATCTTCTTCCAATGGACAAACATTTAACTCTTAATCACTAACTTATGGTTAGTCTTCATTGTATCATTGCCACTATTTCTGGTAACTTATTTGGGATTTAGTAAAGCTGTTTGTTTAGGTTTCTCCTCCAGCCTCTTTCCTTTCGAATGGACCTTTTCTGAGTATTTCTGGAGAGAATACTACAAACGAAAGAGAAGTTCTTCTGAGATTTGGGAACGAAAAAGCCTAATGGTGGAAAATTCCTTGCTGCTCGTTGCACATCGAAATGCTCACTTGAAATAAGTCATAACTCAGAATTGTGGCCGAAAACATCTGATTCTCAAAAACAAAAACAATTTAATCACTTGACCTAACTAATGGAATGAAAATCTCACGAATTTAATCTCACTAATTTTGCCAGTGCTTCACAATGTCGTACTTCTTTTTCTTATAACCGAAATAATCACAACAATATAAAATATTAATTTATTTCATTGCGATATTATTTAAATAAACTCTTTTTGGGAGGCACAATTCATACAAGTGACAAGATTTTGCAAATAATTGTTAACACCCCACAGGAGATTATATTATTCTACATACATCAGTAAAACTACAGTATCACCAGGATAAAAATGCACAACTGAACAAAAGAAATAAAAAAAAGATAGAATAATACTCGTATCGTGCGGAGTAATTTTCTGGCAGGAGAGAGAAAATTGAAGCATTTCTTATTTGAAAAGGCAAAAACAGTTTTGAGCCAACGGCTAAACACCATTATTTGTTCTGATATACATATTAAATAAAGATTATAAAATTGAAACAATGACACTTAAAAGATAAAGACAAGCCAAAGTCGAGTTTTCATTGCACGTTTCACACTGTATTTGATTAAAATATATAATCACAGAAACTGAGTCGTTCGCGTAAGTTTGAAAAGGGAACCAGGTTCATTCAGGTTACAAATATTTTTGAAGAAACTTGTGAAGATAATATGTCAAGTCTCAGAAACATTTCACATTAGTGAAGTAACAACCATCACATGATTTCTACACGCAACGAGACGCTTCTCCAGAATTCGATTTTCCTGAAAATAATTATATTTTACGGCAAACCGTTTGCATTCCAAAGCGACTTAACTTAGGGAATCTACCCTTAGCCCCGGACGTTTACTGGTTAAGTTGGTACGTTTTTTTCTTGAAAATAGTTATATTTTAAAATTAGGAAGTTGTCATTTCAAGATCTCCGTTTAATTTCAAAAGATGAAATAAGTAAACCTTTGTGAACATTTAGTATTCTAATATGTACCTGGATCAGCGTATCGATTAGGGTATGTGGTGATACGGCAGACACTTCATCTTCACTCCTCCACTCTGAGTCTCCACTTTGTCCAAGTCTCTCCTTGGCTTCTGTCAGTTCTCTCTTTTTTTTTTTTTTTTTTTTTTTTTTTTTTTTTTTTTTTTTTTTTTTTTTTTTTTTTTTTTTTTTTTTTTTTTTTGTCAGTTCTCTCTTCAATTTACGTTGTCTATCGCGAAGAATATCGATTTCTCTCATTGCTGAGTTGGAGCGCTGCAAATGGATCAATAATTATAAAAATTAAATTCGACTACGGTACCATTCAAAATATGATCTAGGGTTTTAGTTGCCACTTCCAGAGCATGATAGAGAACCAAAGAAACTGATATATTTTTTAGAGGAACTCACCTTATCTGGATAACGAAGGCGATCATGGCGACCATCTTTTAGCGAAACTGAAACACGGTTCTAGTTGGTGACTATAAGAGCGATACATCTACCAGACAGCTGAGAACTATCTGTTCATGTACGAAGAAATTGTGATAGAACGAAAACAAATCCAAAAACCTACTGAATCGATGATAATCGGCACTTGCACTTTCGTATCCAGAACTCGCAGAGTAACTGTCACGGTTACGGTTTCTGAAGATATATGAAAATAAAATAAAATAAAATATGATGGCATGTCAAACAATAATCTCTATCCAATGAGATGAATCAACATATCAGAATTAAACCTTTGAAACAATAAAATGTTACCTTTTGGTGAATGACTGTGCAGCAATTCCAATAGCCGATCCGTTGTCGTCGGAACCTCTGCCAGAAGAACCACAACCTCCACTCTCTTTCTTGGCTTCCGTTACCTAAATTGGGTCGTGGTAAACCAGAAAGTAAACTGTAATGGAAGATAACAAAAACAACGACATGCATAGTTTGAAAACAAAGCTACTACCAACAAAAGGAAATATTGCGAGATAGGTTTAAAAAAGCCTTTTTGAGATGAGTTAACTTCTTTTTCTTTGAGATAGCTTTGTTTAAGTATAATCAATGATCAACAAACCATTATTTTATTGTTACTAAATGAAAATGAAATTTCTTTTACGCTTCAAGAGCGTGCACTTTTATTCAAAGGTTATTCGTTATTCACTTCGAAATTACTACTAAATTGATCCCAATAATTAATATTCGTGATTTGTATAAGTGATACCTTTGCGTAAGGCGATCGAATAACAACTTCTTCTTTTGAATGTTCAGAAGTTCTTCTTTCTCGAGATCTCGCTTTCCTGAAAGAAATACTCGTGACCCATGGTGCAATTGGTTTTGCATATTGGAATGATTGCGAGTTCGATCCCTGCCAGCTTCGACCAAATGATCAGAAAAATCCGGCATAAATCCGGCAGGCCCTTATTATGCCTCACCTTATGATGGAAATATTTATTATTATGATCGAAAAGAAACATGAAATGAAGCACATTAAAGCGAAATGCTAGCCCCTTTGGAAAATTTGCATATGATAAGCAACTCCTATGTATCCTATGCTAATTTTGTACGATCGTCCACGGCAATCGTACAAAATTAGCATAGGATACATAGGAGTTGCTTATCATATGCAAATTTTCCAAAGGGGCTAGCATTTCTCTTTAAAGGGATAGGGTCACTAGGTATTGCACCTTTTTGAATATTTTATATTGATAGTATAGCTTATGCTGGTCACAATACGAAAATTGCAATAAATTGTCTTTGCTCCTCGAGGTAGGAGCATGCTCAGACGCTAAGCTACCTCACAGTTATGAAACACCTGGCGTACCGCAGCCGGGTACGTCAAACTGTGTTACAATAGCGTGACAGTTCTATAGGTGTAGAGAGCGTTGTGATAGACAGAGTGTGAATATAAGGTCCCTGCATCATCTAGCGTCTCCAGCCCTATCACGCTATTTCGCACATGTAACACTGTTTGGCGTGCCGTTTACTACAGCTGCGGTACGCCAGTTGTTTTATAAATTCGAGGTAGCTTAGCTTTTGAGCATGCTCCTGCCTCGAGGAGCCAAGACAATTTACTGCAATTTTCGTATTGTGACCAGCATATAAAATATTCAAAAAGGTGCAATTCCTAGTGACCCTATCCCTTTAAATAATTTGCGTTTCATGTACATTATATCTGCTGATTGGTAAAACCCTATTTTTCCCTTTATTATGATATTCGTTCTGAAAATAGGCAGCGCCTGATTGCCAGGAAGTACAGTCTTGCCGCATGTTCATAATGACGCGGGTTCGATACAGGTCTCCAAAATGATCAAAACATCGATGTCAGAAAGTTATTGGTGGCAGTATTGTTATTCGTATGTATGATGGAATGCTTATATATTTTATCATTATTATGATTATTATATTTATTCTTATTCTTATATTTGTTATTACAACATTCAACTCTGAAAGCTAAGATGAATTAACTTCTGACAACACTAGAGAATTAGTAATAATATAATGTTTACAAAGAAACAAACTCACGAAGATTTCCTCGAGTCGGATAGTCCCCTCGGAAGGGAGTCAAATCCCCGTGAGTGTTTCGGAAGTCTGGATCCGCTGGCCGTTCTGGGTGCGAGTGGTTGGAAGAGAGGGGCCACACGGGAGCTATGTCGGGAAGTTTCTCTGAAAGGTCGCATTTATATTTATCGATCATCTACTCTTACATAAGACAACAATGCGTTACTCAAGCGCAACATAGCGCAAAGGTTAGCACTGTAGCACACAACAGTAAGCGATTTGCTAGTACTAATATGAGGATTTTATTCAAAGCTAGAGGAAAGGTTTGTGTAAGCATGCAATATGCATAAACAAGGTTTGGGGGGGGGGGTGCACTTAGTGCGAGGAAAGCTAATGGATACATATATATCCACGTCACATTCACATTCATGAGCGTGCTTTTTACCTGCTCTCCTCTGAGTGTTCTTTCATGTTTGAAAGTGAAGGTGTCCGGGTGGGGAGGGATATCTTACGGTGGGATACCGTAGGAGTTGATGGAAGAGAGTCAGACGGTCGGACAGACATAGACACAGGGGGTGCATGGTGCTTCGGACTAGATTTATAAATGTGTACGTGTGTATCCCAATCAAGTACTGTACTGAATCCCAAACCGCCAAAATAATGTGCACTGATACCAAATGAAATGGCGGTTATAGTGTGAGGGAATCAAGAAAACCCTTCCAACTTTACATAAAATAATATTTGGCTTCATTAGAGCTGGACATTTTATGGGCCTATTTTACCAGTGCAAAATAAAAAAAAAACTGATCATGAGTGAAAAGAAACAAAGTGCTATGAATCAGTGGATCCCAAAGCCGAAAACCCAGATGGCTCAGGAAAATCGTAATTAAATAAAACTTAAAGGGATAGGTTCATCTCAAATCACCCCTCTTTTTATTGTTTTTATTGATAATAGCACAAATATCATTCACAATGAAAATTAAATCAATCACAGAACAATGCGACTCGCAGAAGAAGCTTCCTTTTTTGGACACTAGATGATCGGAAGCCAAAATCTAAACGCAAAAACTAATGCCGTACACAGATCTCGCGGGCGAATGGCAATTAGCCAAGTTACAAACTACACGCGGCAGGTCATTATTTTCCGTCGGTTCGCTCTTGGCTAATTGTCATTAAACCGCACGATCTGTGTACGTACGGTATTATTTTGGCTTCCGATCAACTAGTGTCCAATAAAGGAAGCTTCTTCTGCGAGTCGCATTGTTCTGTGATTGATTTTATTTTCATTGTGAATGATATATGTGCTATTATCAATAAAAACAATAAAAGGCGGGGTGATTTGAGATGAACCTATCCGTTTAATACGGGTGTTCATACAAACCTTCCCAGACTAAATTTCTGTAATTGAGAAGTGATCTGGCGTGCAATGTTCTGTGGAGTACAATCGTCCAATTCTTTCTTGATTTCTAGACGTTGACGACGAAGTTCGAGTTCTTCTGCTGAAATGCGGGATACAGGGATACTTCAACTGGAGTAAAATACGATAGGCCTGCGATTACTGTATTTTTCTATGACGAACGACTGGATTACACTATGCCTATTTGTTTGGACTTTACTTTTTTTGGCTCGTCAGGTAGCTGACAAATGGATATGAATGCATTGTTCAGACTTGTACAGGGGTAACCTTATAACTTATGGATATGTAATGCAAAAATCTGAACACACCCTTTAGCTCATCTTTGCGTTTCTTCAACTCTTCGATCCTTCTTTTCTCCTCTTCTTTTTCTTTTTTCTTCTCAGCTGCCTCCCAGTTATTGACTACCGTACCAGTGGATGACGTCATGGATTGTTGTTGGCAACAGTTTAACAATAAACTATGCTTCTTTTTATTCTCTTCCGATTTCTTCAGGTTAAGTTCCTGAAATCAGTGAAATCAAGGACGTTAGATATTGCTCATTGTAAAAAAAAAAGCATTCCACAAACATCGAAATCTACTGTATGAATGTGATCTCCATTGTGATCTACAACACCTCACAAGTCTGGCTAACGCTTCTTTCCAATTTCAAATTATTGAGGGTGGCGGTCGCGTAGTGGATAACGAAGTGTATCGGTAAACCAAGAACGCGGGTTCGGTCCTCGCCCTACTTGGCAATATTCGTTTGATTCTAAATTCTCCCACCTTTATCCTCTCCTCTGCGTATTGTTCCAGATGACTGGCCCTTCTGTACAAGTCCATCTCACTCGCTGTGCCACCACTTCCCGTATTCAACGAGTCTTGCTGAACATCCCATTGTCAATATATTTATTTATGTACAGTACCTTTATTTATACCATTATGGAGTTGGTATTCGATTTTACGAAATTCGCTCTTCATATTAACAGCTCACAGCTTCATATTATGAGAACCATACAACATGTTTTTTTTTCTCGTAAGCCCGATATTTTAACTCATTACGTTATGAGCCATGACAATTCAGAATAAAATCGCAAACCGATGTATTATCTGAATTAGGATTCGCAAGCGGCAGTTCCACGTTGTGAAAAAGTAAATACTTATCGTTCATATTTAACCGGGAAATATAGAGGGATTCGTCGTCGTTATTTCCTATGAAATACATCAGAATAGCAACTGAATAGTAAGGGAGAAGAGTTTTAGAATTGTGCTCTAGATGTATAACACGAAAGTAATGAGATAAAAAGATTGCTTGGGATGTTGTGATTACAAACAATCGAGAACACCTTCCATGATGGTTGGAAATTGAACAATTTGAGCACATAACCATAACCATATCTACAAAACAACAATTCAGCATATACAGGAACTTGTGTCTTTCATATATAGAGAGAGAACGAGAAAATGTGATAATCATGCGTATTCATGATAACGACGTAAAGTTAAACGGTACTCAATAAAAAAGTTAAAAGAATTGTAGCCCAGATCGCTGCAAAGATATCGATAACAGTTGTACCTCCAACCAAGACAAAAACAGCAATAAATCTTATTCGTCAATTAGGTAACGGCTTTTTTGCGAGTGTTTTCATCACACGGAGGAAAGCAATCTCATAACCTCTCTTTGACATAAAAGTGTAAGGGCTAAGGGACTACAAAGAGCTACATTTACTTATGACATAGGTTATATGGGTGATGAAATTCAAAGCTTTAAGTTCCAAGTTCTGTTTCGAGGTTTGGCAATAAAAGGGTAAAGTTACGGGTGTTTCAGTCTAGATTACAATAAACGACTGACAGTGAGACGGACAAGGGTACTGTACTAGAAAATTGTTAGGGAGTTAAAGTGACTTTGAATTGAACAAGTTCCATGTGTATGAAGTGCCAATATGTTGAAATTATTTCTAGTAGTGCATATGGATAAAATGCCTACCCATAGGCCCATACGGTAAAAATGTAGAATACTACCCCAGTGTAGTATACTACCCAAATCGGGAATATACTACCCCACAACAAAGGGGTAGTATTTTTCCGAAAAAATATTCTGCACAAATACTACCCCAAAAATGTAAAAATACTACCCCCAGTTACGAAAAATACCCCAGGTGATGGGGTAGTAAAACCCCTAAATGGGGTAGTAAAACCCCTAAATGGGGTAGCATATTTCCCTAAAAATGGGGTAGTCAGGTAAAATGGAGGTAGCCAGTCCGCTCAGGTAAACTTTCACAACACTACCCCATTTTCGAAAAATACTAACACCAGTTGGAAAAATACTACCCCTATTTCGGTAGAACACTACCCCCGGAAAATTTTTGCAAAATACTACCCCAATATAAAGCAGATGGGGTAGTCATGTAAAATAGGTGGGGTAGTCATGTAAAATAGATGGGTTAGCCATGTAAAATAAGTGGGGTAGTCATGTAAATAAGTGGGGTAGTCATGTAAAATAAGTGGGGTAGTCATGTATAATAGTTGGGGTAGCCATGTAAAATAGGTTGGGGACGTCATGTAAAATAGGTGGGGGTAGTCATGTTTCATAATAATGGGGTAGTCATGTAAAATAATTGGGGGTAGTCATGTAAAATAAGTTCTTGGGTAGTCATGTAAAATAAGTTGGGGTTAGTATTCTACAATGGGGTAGTATATTTTCCGGGGTAGCACATTGCAGGGGTAGTACTTTCCCATGTGGTAGTATGTTTTATTTTGGTGTAGTATATTTGCAAAATGGGGTAGTGTTTTCTACACTTCTACCGGCCCATACATAGCCACTACAGGCGTGGTAGTAATACAAAGGCTGCAGAAGAAGTACACTATAACTTACAACATTCAAGTCGTTGGCAACTCTGGACAGTATTTCATGGGATCGAATCGAGTTCACGGAAGCTGCCATTGCACGGTCAAGATCTTCGTCAGATGTGCCTTCCTAAAACAAGTGGAGTAAGTAAGATATTGGATATCTGACTAGACTATATAGATAATTGACCAGCCAAGGCAGCCGTAAGATTGTAATAACATACGTTTATTCTTGATACATACATTTTTGAGGCGTGACGGTAATTGTCCAAATCATTATTATCTATGCTACTATAGGCACCATATGCATATTTGTCCAGCTGAAGCAGCCCGTTAACATTGAATCTGTTAATTCTTGCCTACAGTCGGAATTGCGCCTGGTGTTAGTTAGCTAACCCAGTCCTGTTTTCCTTGACCCAGTCATATTTTCCTGAGTTCTTTTTGATAAATTTTCATGGTGAAGTTTCTCCCACAAACCTTTTCAAAGATGCCCACATCATTAGACGATACTCTATTCAAGTTCTCCAAACTGAGTATCGAGAGTGGATGTTCTGCCAGGCCTTCCCTCTCTCTAGGGTCGCTTCGGGGTTGTTGGAGGGATCTTCTGAAAGCGGTAATAGATTAACACAAAATGTTAAATCGGTTTGCGAAACTCATATTTGACAACTAAATTCATAAATATTGCTTGCTAAATTTCTGCCCCTGCTACACGGGACTTCAGTTGTTCAACATAATTTTTACAAATCTCATGCAATACCGCCTTAAATAGCGCAAGCGGCGTCACCAAACATCACAAGATCAGAGTTCCAGTCAAAGTTTGAACTAACCGTTCGTTGGATCTGAGCGAGCTCTTCATAGACTCTTCGTCCATTTCGATGATGTCTTCTAGTGGAAGTCTTGGAGGAACCCATTTCTCTCTGAAATTATATTTTACAAATTACATGCCGAAGACAAACATATCACCATGGATTATATACGTACCGTATTCAATTCGTGACAATACCCCATGATTACCATAATAAAGTGTATCTGAATGATCATCATGCATAATTTATCGACGTGCATAAGACACATTCTCTCACCTCAAACATTCGCTAGTTCGAATCAAATCAGCAATGAAAACGGACAACAGTCCATCGGAAAATAGTGGACTTTCGGGGACTTTTGAATGAGACTTGGTACGATGAAGGGACATGGTCTCAGTGTCGACAGTCAAGAAGGGACTATATTATTAGCAGTTTTTTCAAGGAAAAGGACCGGCCAAGCTAGATTACATAGAGCTATCGGATGTCAGCGGGGAGTTGAACTATGAGGACATAGTCTAACCAGATGTTTCGGGTAAAAAGTGGGAAAAGGAAGAGAGGGAGAGAGAGAGAGAAAGAGAGAGAGAGAGAGAGAAGGAGGGGAGAAAGAGAGGGAGAAAGAGAGAGGAGAATGAGATAAAGAGGGATAAGCTCGGCATGAGGTGATGAGAAAAACGATAATCACTGTAAAATAATAGATGTGGCGATGAACAGCGGTTACAAGTTGATTAATGATTGTGGATTGTCAATTGATAAATGCTGGGGTTTCTGTTAACTGAGGGGGGGGGGGGGTAATGATAGGATAAGCAATGTTATACAATTTATAGGGAGTGAGAAGACAGCTGGACTTTTAGATGAACATTTGCAGTGTGAGAGTGGAAGAGAAGAAAAGAAAAGAAATGTTAGCTAGGCTAGATGGAAATACAATACCGGAACTAGAACTAGAGAAAATAAGTATACTTCCACTCCTCCACAAATGACGAAATGAAAAGGAACAAGTGGGTTTTTGTGGAGGGAATATGATGGATGATCAGCTAAAGTGACATTAACAAATGTTCTTTGTCCACTACTTTAGAGAAGGAAAACCTTTCAAGACCATGCAATTGGCAACATATTTCAATAATTAATTGGCAACATATTTCAAAAATTACAACAATTTCAATACTGAACAAACTAGTCAGGTTTAACATCCGGATTGCAGGGCCTCCCTTATAGAAAGTGCAGTTTGCTGGACTGCAGAAGGAGGGTTTCCAAAGATAAAGGCCTTTTTCTGATGGAATGGGTGGGCAGCTCTTCTAACTACACAGCTCTTCCCCCAACTAGGTGATGTTCTTACCAGCCGGTTGGTGCAACTAGCCTCGCAAGGGTATTGAAACCGCTCGGTTCCCGCGGAGCAATTGTACACCACCGCAATGGTACCTACACCAGTGCAAGTAGGAGATATTAAAGGGACAGGCCCATCAAAGTAAACCTATATTTACGATACGTTCATAATGACTATCAAGCATTTTTATTACAATACATACAAACTAAATTTCACATTTATTTGCCATGGATAACTTTTTTACGATGCGCTCAGCTTAAGTGTATACCATAAAGCCGCAAATATCCTTGTCGTCTATGCAAATTTATCGTGAAATTATAATGCGATTAAAATTTGCATATATAGCTTTGAAATCTGCAGTTTTATGGTATACATATGCGTTGAGCGCATTGGAAAAAAGTTTTCCAGGGCGAATAATGGTGAAATTTAGTTTGTATATATTGTACTAAAAATGCTTGATAGTCATTATGAACGTATCGTAAATATAGGTTTATTTTGATGGGCCTGTCCCTTTAAGACTAAAATCATCTCAAAATTGAGCTCACATTATGACGATCTCATAATCCACTACATCTACATATTATTAACTAATTTTTTATTTATGGAATACATTCATGTTATATTTGCAAAAAATGTCTTTATAACTTTTGTATAATATTCCATCTTCTAACACCAGACAATGCATTCCAGTAATTGTGATGCAAAAGTGACGCATGGTTCAAGGGATACAGTCTTGCTCACAGTAATGAATGCGGGTTCGACCCCCTAGATCACTGCTTTACCCAAATTTTCAGAACATATAATCTAGAAAATATATGCTGATTGTCTCTTTTATATGATGGAAAGTTTTTTCAGCAAATTCACTTGAATAAATTGCAAAAAACTTGCATTTTAACTTGAAAGATTTCATTACACACGGGGAAAATGATTGATTGTAAATTATTCAATTTTCTAAAAAGGTATTGGGTACTGTGTTTTTTATTACGTAGGAAAAAAGTAAGTGGGTCTTGGATTGACAATTTTGGATTGACACAATATTTACAATGTCAAAGACATTGTGGGGATCGCCGTGAATAGTACCTATTGAAGTCACTCTCCGATGTTCGTTTTCATTATTGAAGATTATTTAAAAGTACTGACCTACTGACGCTTTTAAAATTGTACATTGGCGAAACTCGGATGGTGCGCCGCGGCGAAACCCTGGTGGTAGGGATTTGGCCAATTGTACTCCGCACCGCATAACCGCATGACCGCATAGACACCGCATGGAAACCGCACGTGTTTACCAAACACCGCGCGGACACCGCATAATGTAGGCGGACACCGCACAGACACCGCGCGAAGTCGAACCAATCATATACCGCGAAATTCTACACCGTGATTAAGATAATGTGCTCCACATGTCTATTTTCTGCGGGAATTATATAATTTAGAGTATTTGTTTTATTTACCCTATTATATACTTCGAACCACGACTGTGAGATGTGTCCCCTGGAAAATGAAGAGATCCAATTAAGCTCAAGTCTAACCACCAATTGAACGATTAGCCATATGAGCCAGTATTCTCTTGTTGGATGACCTACCAGTGAGTGAAAAACGATGTCGTGGTTCGAAGTAAATGTAGTGTGGTAAAGTAAACAGTTTTCGATGCAGAAATTCCGATGGTAAAGTACTATACTCTAAATTAACAAACAACCTGTACTCTAAATTATATAAATCTCGCAGAAAATAGATATGTGGAGCACATTATCTTAATCACAGCGTAGAATTTCGCGGTATATGATTGGTTCGACTTCGCGCGGTGTCTGTGCGGTGTCCGCCTACATTATGCGGTGTCCGCGCGGTGTTTGGTAAACTCGTGCGGTTTCCGTGCGGTGTTTGACCGCACGCGGTGCCCATGCGGTGTCTATGCGGTCATGCGGTTATGCGGTGCGGAGTACAATTGGCCAGGGATTTCGCGCGGAATAATTAGGCGCGACAATTTTGCGAAAATTCACATAGATCCAGCTAAAAAGGTGCGCTACATCGTCTCATTTTCGTCAGGTTACAGGGGTGCGTGCTCAACAGTGCACTCGCAAACACCTGGCGAGAGTCTGGAGAGACATGAACGAGGTGAGCGGCGACATATAAGCGCACCTGATTTTTTTTCGCCGCGCACCATCTGAGGTTGGCAGTGTAGCCTTTTTATTCCAAACAAGATATTCTCACCTGTCTGTTTCTCTCTCAATATCTCCATCTCCGCACTGTATGGCTGTATCTGCTCTCTCAGATTCATGCCCGTCCATCCAAGTCATTATCGCTTTTCTCTTCTCTTCGTCCAAGTTTTGTCTGTAAGAGAGTACTGTAGCTCAGGGACATACAGTTTTACAACACGCATACCACATAATACCGTAACCTAGAGTAGGCACCAGTGCATCATTCTAACAAGACCTAATAAGTAGCTAGAACAGGATTAACTGGACAAGACAAGAAGTGCGAAATAGTTGTAAGTATGTATGTTCTAATCGAATAATGAAGGAGTCAAAGCGTATGCATACACACCAATCCACTGTATGTGTGTGCTGTCATTATATATTCGAGGACAAACAAATATGTGCAAACAAGAGAAACAAGAATAAGCAGGGCCAACGACAAGCGCTTTGTCTATTATTTATATTTCCTCCTGATAATAAGCTTTAGGGCATATTAGAAAATTGGGGTAAAATATAAATCTACCGTAAATCTAAGTACCTAGACTTCGACCGTTTAGCAGGCAACGCAATAGTCACTCCAAAATCACCCCTGTCCTCGGAGCAAACACCGCCAAAAGCAACGAACTCCTAGAAGGAAAATAAGTCATTTAACCTAACCTAACCATCTTAACAATTGTTATGTTAACCTTAAGCTTTAAGGTTATTTAAGAATCAAGCTTAATAATTTACTTTATTCGCATAGAACCACAGTGGCAATAAACTCTACCTCAAACGATGTCGGGTGTGATGTTGATGGACTACACAAATCATCATATAAACGAGAGATCGGGGAGAAGAACGGCGTGTGGTTCTAAATGAAATGAAAAATTAAACTTTGTAACGAATTAAGGACAGAAACGCTACTATATATGGTGTTTTCAGCTTACAAGTAGTAGGTTGTGATCTCCTTTACATCTGCTCACTAAATCAAAAGGTCTTCAGAGTCTACGTATCATTATCATTCAGCCGTATAATGATGCACCGCTTGAGAATCTGTATGGGTTTTAAGATATGCTCAAAATAGCATTTGCTTCTCTTCTATTCTTCCACCTTTCGACCATATATGTTTAATTTTTTTATATAAAATAAATGAAGAGTTTATCCTACCTTCATAAGCGGTGGTATGGAAGAGACAGTTCTCCCTCCGGAGGACCCAGTCGATACGAGAGTGCATACGGATGACTGAGACGGAGGACGACGAGCCGGAGAACTGAAATACAGTAATTAGCGTTTATTGCAATTAAGTAATTAGTGTTGTTTACAACATCAGAAATAGTAAATAATGAAATGTAAAAGAAGTCAAGTTCAATCATTAATCGTTGCCTTTGGAGGGAATTTATTTATTGTTTTCCCAAAGAGCGGTTTCCAATCGTAAATGATGATATACAAAATTCATACATACGTATAACATTCAAGCGTTGTTTGTTACGAAACTTGAATCTCTTATAAAAAAATTTCACACATATAGAAAAGGAAAAAGCTGGGCTAAGAATAAAATTAAGAAAATAAAATCTATTGTACGGTATGTCTGCCTGGATGGTCCTATTCTATATTGACAAAATACATTATAAATTAATAAAGCATGCAATTCATTCGTGGTAATGGACATACGTGTTCTTATGTAGTTTTATTAATTTATATCGCGACTGTAAAATTTCCCTGACACTCAGCAATTTATTGTTTTCTGTTCCCATTAATGACATGTGGCTCAAAGGTTACAGTCATGATTCATGCTAAATGCAATGATCGAGAGTTCGGTCCCGACTACTGTCTCATCCAAATGATCAAAACACCCGGACATAATGTTCTGGCTGACTACTGCTTCGACGAGATGATGGAAAGATCTTTTTTAGAATACGTTCACTTAAATAAATTACAAATAACTCCCGGGTTGATTACATTTATGCGTGGAGATTTATCTTATTTGTGTCTGATATGTAGATTTTTATTTTACCTTTTATTGCCATATAAAAGCCACTTCCCTCACATAGCTAATATATTATTTATTTGCTGGTTGAGAAATCATGTACACAATCAGGTACAGATATCATATTCCAAGGAAACGAATTTATAACCAAAGAAATAACGAAGTAAAAAATACGTCCAATTATAGGAAAGCTACTATAAATAGTAGTACTGTGAGCATTTCCTGTGTCGTAGAATATTTCAGGCACAAAACGGAACTCACCTACGGCAGACTCGCAAACCACGCACCACTCCCCTTTAAAAAAAACGCCTAACGTACCTTTGAATTCTGGTAGATGGTCCAAGAAAGATGACAGTTTCGGGTGCAGATTGTTCAGATGAAGATTCTACTTCCGACCGAATACGGCGAGGGGAGCCAGAAGAAAGAGAGGAGCCATCGCCGAGTGACTGCAAATATATCTGGGTATTTGAAAAGAATTCAATGAATGAGTATACATATTAAGCATTTCCTACTAAAGCGTGCAAGACAAGAGGGAGAGGGAGGGAGAGGGAGGGAGAGGGAGGGAGAGAGAGAGAATAGAGAAAGAAAAAGAAAGTGTATACGTATGTGCAGATGCACTGCAAAATGCGCGAAAAGCGGATGAATTTGCATATAATATATTGCGACCTCCTGAAAAGGGACAGACAGACATGATGGATTGGACATATCAAAAAGGGCCACAGACTTAGCATTACTGATTCGGATTAGTTTCCGAAACAAGAGAAAACAAAAACAAAACAAAAATAAATAAGAACTATCTTAATATAAAGAACTGTGACGTGTGAGATTCAGCTTGTTAAGCGAGTTACTTACTTCCTAGGGTAAGTAGAGGTTCAAGAACCACCATGTAGAATATGTTTCGGTTATAAATATGTGTCGAAGTCTGAGCTAGATTACAATTTCTTCAATTTACCTTGATTTTCCTGTTCGGTTTCCGTGTTCTCTGCAGTTTCGATGCCAATTGCAGCATGTTTTCGTTTTCGTCCGTTTTCTCAGTGAAGGTGCACAGGAGAATTGAATTCTTCGAAGGAGCGAGAGACGATTTCAGCAGGAGACACAGAACATTATCCCTCAATTAGTAAGCGATTACAAAATGCATAAATAGCTCTACAAAATACTTCTGAAAATAGTTTGAATTCAAACTGAGACGCCATGAAATCATTGACACTGGCATCATAAGTCATAAACATAGCACCAAATATAGTTCCTCCGCTAACACACACATACACTATAGATTTAACTTTAGAGCGGTATAATGCCCCGTTTTTGAACCGCATGTTGAATAACTATTCCCATGCATGCATTATTTGTATAAGTATGATTAATAAGTTAGAACACAAAATACAAACGAATGCAGTTGACTAACATACATTTCAAAAACCGGGTGTTATATCGCTCTAACGTTTAAGAAAACCCATTTCTACCGGTCCCTCTTAGTCATCCAAGTTCCCAGTTTGTTTCGATATTCCCCTATTCTTCACTGACTTTCTTGTTGTCTTTCTCCGAGGTATTCCATTAAAATTCCCCCGAGGAAATGCGAAAACTCTCTGGTTGAGGCCTTGGCCTTCAGACAATGCTTTACTGGTCCCATAAGGAAACAACTTCAAAAAGATTCCCTACGACCTAATAGAAACTATTTTGTCTTGATAAATCACCCACTAGACTGTCACAGGAAAAGGTCGAAATATTTAGCTCTTTCGTTATTGGTGCAATTAATTAGAGGTCAATTTCGTTACATTAATGAAAATAATGCATTTATGCAATAATAATACATGTTGTAAGTACAACTTTGTCTGCTCATGAAAATGAACCATTTTGAATTCTAATGGAAACTGCTGATAGATATAGATAAAACCGTAGAAGACTTACTTAAGGTTCTTACATTACATGGGAATGAAAAGAATCAATAAGTGAAAGTTGCTATTCGTCAGCTTTACTTCAATGTACTGTTAACTCGTCTTCCCTATTCTCTACGTATACAAAAAAGTCCCTCGGTGGAAAAAGTAAAAAAAAAAAAGTGAATGTGCATCTGTGGCGGCTAGATCAAAGAAATATCAATGGTTTCGGAAGGGATTAAAGAGAAAGAGAAATAGAAGAGAGAAGATAAATGTAGAGAAAATAAGGAGAGAGGAAGAGAGGGAACATTTCAAATCACATATAATACATGATGAATTGCATATGGTCATCGCCACCATGACCCACTACTCTGGACAGATATGTTTTGTCTATGCTAATTAGGGTCAAACGACTGGCTACTTGCACACAACTAGGGTT
The DNA here is from genome assembly GCA_036852015.1 of Pelodera strongyloides. Taxonomy (NCBI): domain Eukaryota; kingdom Metazoa; phylum Nematoda; class Chromadorea; order Rhabditida; family Rhabditidae; genus Pelodera; species Pelodera strongyloides. Next base: position 71,559 of record JAANDG010000316.1, read on the forward strand.
TCAGTAAAGGTAAAGGAAAGGTGAGCTAGTAGTATCCACTATAGGCATGTTTTACGAACATCGATAAGAAAGAAGCTTACAAGAAGTTTTTTGATGAAATTTAAGTAGACCTATAGATCAGTAGATTATATAAAGGTTTATTGAGGATATGCAAGGTTGAGACATTACAAGACAAAGCTTTGCGTTCGTAGTTCGTAGTTCTCTCTCTACTTTTCTTGTTCGCCCGAGCTCTCTTTCTCTATCTCTCCTAACACTCGCGGTAAATTTCATAACTACTTTAGTTAACTAATTTAACCAATCAACAATTTTTTTTTAGTGCATCAACTAACCTCGATGGGAGATGTTTCTGTCCCTGATATAGTGCAAGAAGCATATTTCCTATCACAGGCATCGTCAGTTCACCCTGGAAAAGATTACACAGTTAGGTACGCCGGAAATGTCATTTATATACTACTTAAAAGCATAGAACTTTTTATTCCTGCAATAGGAAATTTCCTACAGTTTGCTCAATCTGCAGTACAACAAAACAGCTTGCCAACTTTTGAACATAGCCTCTAAATGTGTACAGAAACAGCCCTCGAAATACAGCAAGCAAGGTGCCGACAATTAATTAAATAAATGAAAAAACGATAAAAACTCACTCTTTGTGAATTCCTTTCACCAATTCCCAGGTCGATCTATAAAAAGTAAAGTAAGTAATTGTATGCAAACAAAAAGTAAATTCTAACAGAAGTTGTGTAACGAGTTAATGATTGCACATCATGCTCCATGTAACTGTCATACATAAATGAAAAACGAAATGAACAAACATCGGAGGGTTACTTTACGTTCATATCATATATATTAAATTATGCTAACTTTCTCAGGCGGTATTTTACTGAACTTTTCCATCTCGGAATGTACAGTTAAAGGGATGGGTTCACTACAAAATCACCTTGTTTTTATGCTTTACTTTGATTGTACAAAGGAAAACTTAAACTAAGAGCATAAAAAATATTCTTTGAATTATTCCCTAGGGAAGATATTAGGTAAAAAAGGTGAGTATTGATCTTTTTCCGATAAAGTTGTACTGCAAGATAAACTAAGGAAGCTAAGAGATATGGCTGAAACACACTGTTTTGAGCAAAATAAACTGTAGTCTTCATCGTTTATTTCACATAAAACAATGAAAAAACAGTGTGTTTCAGCCATATATCTTAGCTTCCTTAGTTTATCTTGCAGTACAACTTTATCGGAAAAAGATCAATACTCACCTTTTTTACCTAATATCTGCCCTAGGGAATAATTCAAGGAATATTTTTTATGCTCTTTGTTTAAGTTTTCCTTTGTACAATCAAAGTAAAGCATAAAAACAAGGTGATTTTGTAGTGAACCCATCCCTTTAAGAAATAGCATGGAACGGCGGAGATCGAGACAATTCCGAGTTGGGATTCCGAGATAAAAAAGTTCAGTTAAAATACCGCCACATTGCCAGGTGAAGAAAGACATCACAGAGGAATTTAAAACACCGTTTAAAACCCACAATGCTTAATTTGTTCTTCGAACTTTCCTGAAAGTTTTTGAATGTAAGATTGATAAAGCATGGATTAAATTAAACTTATATTTAAGTAAAATATTCCTACAATGGCTAATCGGCTCTTTCCACCGCTTTGCACTCCATCCGCACCCCCACGGAACCCATACAAGTGTATGTTGAAGAAGAGATGATTGACTCGGTGACACTCCTCATCTTCTGAAAAAGCTAGTCTTAAAGTGGTATGGCATATGGTTTCGCAAAGATGGCACAGAAAGGAACGCAGTTCGCCACACTCACACGAAAAGTGGTGCTAAGGTCCAAACCCTCTTCATATGTCGCGTGCAGTATGCATGAGAATTTCCTCAGTTTTCTAAACCTCTTTTCTAGTCACAAAACAATTTCAAGGGCAAAAATCATGCATTGCCTGAATTTCCCCAATATTCATCACGTATACCCTAGCCTAAAGGATACTTGTGGTGTCTCAGCCACTTCACTGTCTCATTTCCGGTCCGTTTGCGGGTTCTTTTCTAAAGAGCGCTCTCTTCCCCCGACCACAAAAGGAGATAGATGTCACTGGATTACCGTGGATTCAATCATTTAGCTTCCTTTCTGAGTAGATGTTTAATTTATTTACGCTAATGGAATATTGAACGGGGAATAATGAAATATATTCGACCATTTAACATTTATCCAATGGTGATCTACATACAGACGTGCATGAGGTTCTGTGAACAATCTATTACGGTGTAGCTATATCAGTAATCTAGCAATCCTTGATGAAACAGCAACTAAATTTAACTCACCAATAGTTCTATAGTCTACCACCGTATTTAAGTAGAAGAGCGCTTGGTCGACGGACTCCACACGGATCTGTAGTAAAAATGAATGAAGGGTCAACAAGTAAAAAAATATAAATTATAAATGAGTTGAAAATAATATGTAAAGTAAATCCAATCCCCTACCTCGCTCTCTCCTTCTACAAAGGTGCCAGTTTGTGGGTCATCCACAACACGGAGACTATGCCGACGGTTGTCTAAACATTTATACATTTAAATACAAAATTGGCGCTAAATTCATTTTGAAATTTATCTTGCTTAAAAGGTATAATAACCTGGATTAAAATGCGTGAGTAGATCCACTAATTGATTGTCCCTTTGCGAATAGTGAAGAGCGGAAATTCTAAATAAAAATTTCTTATTTTGGAGAAACGTCCACGATAGGAGTGATAAGAAATATAAAAATCTTTCTACTAAAGAAACATCTATGACCCTCTTGTATACACATCAATTGTGTGTTGGGAGAGCAGTGGGAGCATGTAAATTCAATGAACTCGTTAGTTGATTCCGTGCCCCGAAGGAGGACTCCCAAATACGGGCACAGACACCCCCAATGAGAGAAATTGACCTCACCAATGGGGAATGAAATTTCCCCCTTTATCTTGTAACATGTATCATCTATCTTGTAACTTGTATACATGTGTTTAAAGGACCAGGCCAGGCTCTTGAAAAAGGTAAATCGTATACATATAAGGAAAAAATGGCTCATTTTCTGGAGTTTTTAGCTGATACTTTGAGATTGGCTCGTTTTTTTCCAGTTTTGTTTGGTTAAATGATAAACGGATTTTGAGAAGTTTCACAGTGGCTGTCCCTTTAATTTAATTGAACTGGACCATATTTTATTATTGCAACTACAATAAGTATGATGCAAGGTCACATATACTCACGAGTAAGTACTAACAATAAGAATTCTGATAATTCTCCCTACCTGACATGATATCTATAATCCGGCTTCTTCGTTGCATATTCTTCCAAAAGTCTGAATGTCCATGCCAAAGTTGTTTGAAAAAGACCGTGACTGCTCCCGGATGGCTCATATAGACAACTTTCCTTGCCTGAAAATGAATACTTAAAATAATTGGAACCACAAATAAGGATAACCGAATTCCAAAGCACATAAATTGTCAGTCGCTAGATTTTCACAGGTAGATCCTTACTACTACTGCTGTAGTACGTAGCCAGTTATATTTCCTAATTGCGCTAAAACCCCTTTTCATTTCCCACTTGCTTCACTCCCATCTACCTGTGCTCTTCCTAACTTTAATTGAGACAAATTGACTCAATTAATTGAACTTCGGGATTTCAGAACATTTGTTACAAATTGTTTATTGCAAGGGGAAAAGCAGCCCGGTCAGTGTTGTGTAATGGCATCTAATGATCCAATGGCGAGAAAATGTTTGGACTCTTTGACATTGAGTAGATTGATTAGCGAAGACGATTAAATTAGAGGACACCTACACTGATTGGTACCCGGGAAGATATAGGGAATAGGGCTTTACAAACGTGGGAAGTCTACTATATGTTTCAGGTTTGCTAGAATGGTAGGCTATGCTGTCGTTAGATTACTACAAAAAAAAATAGCATACATATTGTACCTTCTTTACATAACTAATGGCGTAAGGCCTTAGTTCTTGAAGACGCATTTCTCACAAAAGAAAATTTCACGGCTAAAGTGCGAAACAATCATGAGATCGCTCGCTTCCCTTTCATGATACTTCAAAGCTCTTTAATAGACCGGTAAGAGCTACCCGATACCCTTTTCAGTTGAGAATTGCGTAATCGCACTCGGATTTGCATACGAACACCGCCGCTCAGTTGGGGTCACACCCTAATTGGGAGAGATGATTGGTGGGGTAATTGCAGCCAGCCGACACCAATATTAGAGCTATTATTTTATGTTACGCAAGAATCAGTCGGGATAATTTGGACAACATATATGGGTGTTCACACGTACAAAACTGAGAGAAGCACATTATGAAATGGAACTAGATCATCAAATATGCTACAGTACAATCAACACTACAAAGTAAGAATACAGTACCTTTTGAATAAGCTCCGAATGCGACTAAAGAAGAGTCAACTCCTGAGAAAAGTGAATGGAGAAGTTCTGGGACGATATTGGCGCAGATCTCTTCCTGAAAATATAAACTGTCACATAAACACCAGTAATTCTATGATAAAGACCTAACCATGAGTACATGCTTTACGTTCAAACAGTAAACCTTTGACAACAACGCCATGGATTTTGAAATAAGGTACATACAATGGTATGCCTTACCTGCGTAGTTTGCACACCGTAAATAGTGTCAAAGGCGTTTTTCGAATAAATCTTCGATGCTTTATCCACTGTAAGCTGAGTAGTTCCCTCAGAATGGCTGATTCTTCCACCTGAGACATCACTCTCACTTACGCGAGCAGTCAAACGAAGCTGAACGGTTGAGTTATTATTTTTCTTATTGACAGAGATTTGGTGAAATTTTACAAAATTCTTAAAACTAAAAAGTGGCTCGCCAACTCATAGTCAGCTAGTACTGTTTAGTTATAGAATAAGCTCAAAGTAAGTGTGCTATTGCACAGTCAATAATGAATATTAGGTTAAAGTTACTGCCTAATTGCTCAATTTAATTACCTTGTTATTCGGAGGTCTGGGTGGTAAGTTGGTGATTCTTATAAGGGAGGGAGGTACTGCAGTGGGAACTTCTCCATTCACAACCCCTGACATATGGGGACCACAACGGTCCATCCAACAAGGAGGAACTCGTTCGCTGCAAGGAAATGGACATGAAATGGGAGAAATCAGAAATGAAATATGAAACAACACGAAAATACGAATACAATGAAAACACCTTTCTGTACGCTGAGCACTGAGCGTAATACATAAACATATAATCATCTACAGTTTAATATTTATTTATTTATTAAATAACACCACTGGGTGTGCATCACAATGAAATGATGAAAAGAAAGCAGTATATAACTCGTCGTGTTGTCGTTGATTAGCAAACAGGTGATTTGATAATAAAACAATGGAAATCAAGCGTAATGTATAGGTAATGGTGCTAGGCATTTCAAGTTTTGCAAATATTCGCCGCGATCGTATGATATGTGGGCGATATTGTATTGTTACCTCAAAAAATGGGTCACGAAATAGGAACTGAACGAGTGGTCTTACCATTAGGTAAAATAAAGCTATTACAACAGATACTCAAAAACTAGCACAGTGAATACCCTCCACCCGCAGGCAACCTTACGCGATACAATAAAATAGCATAATAATAATATGATTCAAACTCACTCACACATGGTTACTTTTCTATGAAGGAGTTACAAATGGGCAAGGGATAATCTGACATAGTCTTCAAATATATCTTTCTTCTTCTGGAAGACGAGTATGTGTGTACTAATGAAAAGTCGCGAGGGTATCACTTCACAGAAAGTTAGAGTGTCAGGATTTCAACGAATCAAACAATGAGTAATTTATTTGTTTAGCGATGTACTTTGTAGCGATGTACTCAGAACTTTGTGTAGATCTTAGCGGAGGTAGGTCTCCAGCAATAAAAGGGTAGAGGAATGAGTAAAAGAAGGGAAGGTTATCGGTGGTGAAAATTGCCTCCTTATTCTAATTGGTCGTATGCAAATGAATGATGACTATGGCGCGTTCGCTTAGTAGAAAAACGCGCGCGGACCCTTCGGTTCCCCTCTAAACAGAGGGAACCATCTCGGATTTCAAGGGCCACCAAGCCGCCATGGTACACATGTGCTGACACATACAGACAAACAAATGGTAGACAGACTTGTTGTACCATTATGGATGTACCATGGAAAACTTGCCTGGACGGCTGATAGCACATTGTAAATCAACTAAAAGCCCATTGGTTCATTTTTTTGTCCTCGTAGAAGTAATACAAGTAATTTATCCTATCAATAAGAGCTCACAATGTAGTTTTGTTATGTGGTTCTGATACAAAAAAACATATCTATGAAAATAAGACAATAATGTGCTGCTAGGGTTTGAGAAGCCGACGATCACTGAACATTAACAATCATCATGGAAACACTTAGAATGGTAGGTATTCCATGGCAGGTGAGCATAAGTGGATAAGTACCATTTTAGGGAGACTTCTTAGGGGCCGCCGAGTAGGTAGATTACCACATAAGAACAGCTAGATCATGTGTAACCCTAAACCGGACTAACAGGGCTGGGTCGTAATTTAATTTCCTTTATAAAAATAGGCGGTTTGTGCAGAACAAAACATGTTCCTTGCAGAAAAAAACATAATGGAGGTTTGAGCTCTCTACTCATACAATTCTCTGTGAGATTTGGTCACGTTCATTTCATTACACGTTTTTTATTCTCATTTTTCCTGAAATAAACCTCTAAAAGAATATTGGATGATCCTGCAACTTAAAAAAAAACTTTTCTTCGAAAATGGCATTTTCCAGCGCCCAGTAATAGATTTTTGCCCATTTTTGACAAAAAAAAATCGGCAAATGCTAACCATTTCAATGTAATTAGAGCCTGTTTGGCGATCTACGGCGCCGTTCAAATTTGCATAATCAATTTGAATTAGGTTATCGAAAACGACACCAAATTGCCGCCAATGTTTATGTGCGCGTCTGACCGTAATTACACATTGCAACATTATTTGATGTATCAAATAACATCAGATTATTTATATATTTGAATAGGAAGGAAGAGGAAGGAAGGGATGGAATAGAGCAGGCAATAGTACACTAAAATAAAACAATAAAAATATAAAAAGAATAAACAATGCGAGTATAATTGGCATACAATGTGTAGATGTTGCTCCTTGAAGACGACGGTAACTGAAGATATTATTTTTCATGTATCAGATATTCAGCTATAAAAATCCGACAATTATCAACCGTAACTTTTCAACCACAAATTATCTAAACAGTGTAAGTGTTTCCAAAACAACACACGATAAAGTGGGTGACAACATATTAATTGTGAATGGTTTTTGTAAAGGGAGGAGATCCTGACACACAGCAAGAGGTGTCAGATATCATGGTTTTTCCGGATTTGAGAAGATATTTCGGTGGAAAGAAGAGAAAGGAGGAAACACATAGGAATTTAAGAGAAAAATATGTGAAGATAAACAAAATATAAGTTTGCTCCAGCAGTGTTAACAAATAAATAAACCAACAATGTTTTCTGACGTGTACTGGTTGCCCACCTAAGATTACACCCTTTATGGTATACAAACTACAAAGATGTGCATTAGTATAATAAACGGTACATATCAATGGAGACAGCGAGCGCATCTCGCTTACGCTTACAGTTGCGTCACGATGACCATTCACACATATTTATTCATTATAATTGGGAAAAGAGACCGACGGGAAATGAAATGGTTGAGCAAATAGAATTAGACATTTATATTGGATACATACGGAAGAGACATGCATACAACATATATAAAACAGGGAAATGATTGTGATGCATGTTCGTGTACATAAATATAATGTTATTCAGCATCTCTAGAAATAATATGACCACAGTATTTTACAATCTAAAAATAGACATTTTTGTTCGTTTAAATAATGAGTTTTCATTTGACGTCCTTGGATCAAAAGCGGCAATCGGTATCGTCATAAATGTGTTTGTTTTCTTCTTATTCTTGAACAACGAGTTTACTATGTATCTATCAGAGAAAGATATTTTAAGAAACAAAGAATAAACTATGACTATATAACATTGTGATGAGTCTTTGTATGGGAATGTCTTCTTTTGGACTCTAGAGAGTCGGACCGGCAACACAATGTGGGGCGGAGAGTAATGCAATTGCGAAGCATTGGACTACCCGACTAACAGTGAACGAGGCTTGGAAGGGGCATTCAAGGGACAGACACTCGGATCTAAGATGGAAGTCAGCTTCTGTAGTCTGTAGCGAGATGAGACAATTTAACTGGAAATCCGTCAGGCATGCCTGAGGCATGCTTTAAAACAATCAGAGTATCACTAGAAAGAAATCCGCAGAAAAAGCTCATTGGCCCGGGAAACATGAAATTCATTCATGGTTTCATGCAGGGCTGCTTCGAGGTCTGCAGTTTTGCGTTTATTTCTGCAATGAATTTTTATTTTCTGTAGTTTTGAATTATTTTATTCCATCGAGCACTATAAACTATGATGACATCACAGAACCCATGAAATCAATGACTAGATATAAAGCAACTGTCCTTTGTTCGCTGAAAAACATTAGATGTATGGCAGATCATGCGGTTTTATCATCGATCATAGGGCTTGGATTGCAACAGTTGACAAATTGATGTCAATGTTACTGCACAAAGAAAGAAAACAGAGAAATTATGGATAATTGAGATTGGTGTGCATGCTTTTACTATAGTTATGGTTGAGAACACTAGTATATGTATATTAGAGCTATTCCTTTCTATAAAGAGGTATGACATGTGGTTTTGCAACGCTTTCTTTATAGTTACATCTAAATGTATGATATGCAAATTCTACGTGTACTTCTGAAGCGAAACGGCACAGACTATAAAAAATACAGGGGAATGTAGACGTTTCACAAACCACGCACAACACCGAGTTAAAGCGAAATGCTAGCCACTTTGGAAAGTTTGCATATGATAAGCAAATCTATGTATCCTATGCTAATTTTGTACGATCGTCCACGGCACTCGTACAAAATTAGCATAGGATACATAGGATTTGCTTATCATATGCAAATTTTCCAAAGAGGCTAACATTTCGCTTTAAGTATAATTAAGGTTATAAAACTGAGCAAATTTGGAGCAGGACGGAGTATTGAAGTGAAGGTGTGTGAGTAATAGTTCCATTCAAAAGACGGGGACCACACAAACTTTCATCCCCTCTGACCATAAATCTTTGACTGAGATTGGGGGAAAATCGGTCGACAAAGAGCCATATTTTGCACGGAACAGGAGAGAATGAAGTAAAAGAGTTAAGAATTGGAGGTTTTGCCAGTAAAGCGAGACTGAATTATATGAAGTGAATATACTGACTTCTTACCGGCGGTTTGTGGTGTAAGAGTATATAAAAAGTACTCTGAAGTACTGTAAACTAACAATAAGCAAAAATAGAGATAGAGGAGTGGTTAGGTAGCATTTTAAAGATATGACAGGCATTTTCTAAAGAGAAAGGTAGTCCCCACAACCAAACTGGGATACATAAATGGTTGAAGAACCGGTAAAAATCAACAATATGTACGTATCTGTGTAATTGTCTCCTTTGAAAGTGTGAACGTCAATGCGTATTCCCATGCAGATGTTGAAATCGTAAACCACCAACAAATAACGGTTACAGTAGTATAATGACAGGTGCATTATGCAGGTTTACGACCATAGCGTTCGAAAAATAAGTTATTAAAGAGTACGTAAGCGGGTTCGAAGTTATTTGAAGGATTTAAAAATAATTGTGTCATCCATGAAAACACCCAAAGTACAGTTACTTGGCCTGATGGCGAAATACCGAATCATTGACTGTAAATATAGCCCCGATATAGGGTGGAGGTTGATTGTCGTAACCGCGGAATTTAACGGTTTTTAATTGAAGGTTACGGGACGGTAGGGATGAGATGAGAGGTAAGGAGGGAGAAAGAAAGAGAGAAGGCGGGAGAGAGGGAAAGACAGAGAGCGAGAGAGAGAGAGAGGTAGAGAGAGGATGAGACGTAGAGACGTAAGGTAGAGATACAGTACGAAATACAACAAGCATACCTCTCAACAATTCTAGGCAACTCGATAGTAAAACAAAAGGTTTGGGTCTAATAGGGTCTATGTCCGTGTAAGCACACGATAGACTCAATGAAAGTTTACGAAAATATGACAAATTGTTGAGGAATTATGTTAAATTCGACATATTGTTAGTTCGGATACAGCACGACACCTTGGCGGTACATGGCGAAAAAAAATCAGGTGTGCCTCTGTGCCTCCGTCGCCCAGTCTGAGCCATGCGCTCACCAGGTTCATGCGAAAACAGGGGAAAGACGCGCGTCGTATCTTTTTATCTAATTTCGTTCAGCCGCGCCACGAAGCCTTCGCCGCCCGTGTTTCATCAACGTTCTTTCCAATTATTACACCGCTGGCACTATCTAACGGAGGAGTAAAGAGCTTGTTGCTAGCTTCATCAAAAATATAGACTAATTAAGCTGCCAGATTTCTGTCTATTAATTTGAAGTTTAAATCATAATCTAAAAGGTGTGATAGCCAGTGCTAGAAAGGCTTCGCGCCTCTCCTCTGTCAAGAATGGATATGGCGGTTTGAAATAAGAATTACTAATTTGAATTGACAGTGATTTGGTGGAGAAGCATAATGAGCAGCTCAACATATTATTCAAGCAAGCCAATACCCTATATTTTAGACAAGACAATTGTCACGGTATACGCTAATTTCTACGTAGGTTTTTTTAAAGGAAAAGTACATAATTTGAACAAAGGAGAAGGAGAAGCTTGACAAAATTTACAAACAACATACAATTCCCTCCTTTATAATTGAAATGTTGCAAATTAGAAGTTTTTATCTAGATCTGCACAATGTATTCCCTAAATTGTGAAATAACTCAATGTGACAGAAGCAAAAACTTTCTTTCACAAAATACGCTCTAATTTCAAAAAAAAAAAGCAAAACCTCCCTTGATCATCATGCCGAATTACCGAGTATAAAGATATTTAGTAATTTAACTGGTGCAAAATGCTCGACGAAAAACTCAAAACGTTTGTGTCGCGCTGTATTTTTAGCGACCTTTTTTGTTATCAAGTGATAACGACCCGGGCGGTAAAGTTAAAAGACAACTGATGGGGCCGAAAAGCATTACATATTCTAATTTACGATTTGTAAACAAATTTGGGCAGAAGCAGAGTCAGCATCCCTCTCCCTCTTGTGCAATTGTCACGTTTATAGGGGAAGAAAAGATTATAAAGAATTTAATGTCGGCAAAGGTTAAAGTCTTCCCAGTATAAGATATGCGACACTGAGATGCTTTATCCAAAATGTTATAAAGTTCAATCTCATATCCGTACCACCATCTGCTTGTGGCTAAAAAAATGACTAAAAACTGTCGAGAAATATGCGCGCAGCTGTATATTTCGTACTTTTTGTAAATGTAACTTTGACGATGTTTAGCTTACTTATAGTTACGAAACATCGGTAGCCATATGAAGATGCCCCCCACTATTTTTGGAACTATGACCCTAAGTCATCTCACGTTTTTGTATAAATTCATAAAAAAATAAGGAGCTGAGATTGCGCAGCGTTTGAAAATAATGGGGATGGTCCTTGATTCAATATGACGATCCATATAACACTAGATCGTGAGATGCCTTTGCAATATGTAAATCAACTTGGTTGGACAGTGAGAACGAGAAACGCACTGCGCGCTATTTTACATAAAAATACACACTCGAAAATCGATGGACAAAAAATAACGGGAGAGTTGGTTCGAGAATTGCTGATTTTTTTAAGAGAGGACCTTCTGCTCTTTGATAAAGTATCAACAGTGGTACAACTAAACTATGTATAGTTGGAAAGTGTAACTATAAAATGAGGGGGCAAGTACTTCAACAAGGCAAGCTAGACTTTTCCATGCGTTACTAACCCTTTTAGCTCGATAAGTTTTTCTTTTCACAATGATTATAATCAAGATTGGAACTGGGTAATTAATCTCCTTGAAGAGATATGCATCTTCGCAATTCAAAACTCTTTCAACGAGAAAGGAAGAAAGTGGAAACGTTTGCCCACCCAAGTGGGGACAGCGAACCTCCTTTGTATCTTTGGGTAATTTATAAGCAGCGAATTAGACAGTCACAGTAAGACATATAAGTTATTGACAGTACAATACCCGGTTTTTGAAATGCTGCAAGAAAAAAGGGCACTTTCAAACTCCCACGCAAATGTCTGCATGAACCTGCAGACAATTGACCAGAATTGACAACAATTTAAATACATGGGAATGTAGTTAGCTTGTTAGTTGCCCAAGATAAGTTTGTGTTTTCGGCGTTTTCTTTGAAAATTAGGCCGTATTTCTGCACCAGCCTAGTAGTAACAGCTGCCCGTCTGTGTGCCTTTTGTAATTCGATCTCGTTTACAGTTGTTTAAGCCCTTGATAACTTAGAGAGGAAAGGAAATAAATAATCAATTCTTTACCATTTAACTCTGTGCATAAGAATCGTATGTCTTTACGAGTGCCGCGGGTTAAATTTATCTGAATTCCATTAATTAGGAGTTAGTCTTAGATCGGTGTCTCTGTCGGTTACACCCCTTTGAAGTGTCACCAAAAGTCAGTGAGCACCACCTAAACGGACATAATTTTACTCGTAAAAAGGCTCGTGCCCTAGCGGCTGCCTTCACACAGTAACAGTACCAACAGCTGCACACCATTTTATGTGGTCTTTGTACCATAACGGCACAATTGAAGAGAAGAGAAACTTAGAACTATCCGACAACTGATAGAGAGGTAGAGTGATAGAGAAAGTAAAGGGATAGAAAGATGTTACCGAAGTGTTAAAACAGTACTGCACCTAGTTTTGGAAATATACGTTTGATACATACATCATATGTATCCTGTACAAAAAAATTGTGCGCAGGAAGGGCAGCAAATTTGCATCGGATACATATGGATATGAGATATGATATGCGTATCGGTGTGCAAATTTCCCAAACTAGGCACAATACTGCTTTAAAGCGAAATACCGGCCGGTTCTTGAAACACATCGAGTAGACCAGCATTCTTATGCAGCGAATGCAAATGAACATAGAATAAAAAATCGAGCTAACTTCGAGCAAATTAGCATAAATACGTAAGAATTCAGTTGTCCGCGATGCGTTTCAAAAAGCGGCCGGTATTTCGCTTTAAAGGGAGAGGCCCACGAGAAAAATGTGTTCCTCAATTTACTTGCACAGAATGTCCGGAATCTCAGAAAAATTACTGCGAAAACTGCATATCTTTGCATCTAGAACTCGCAGATATACTATAAGCAGTTCGGCCAGGCACCGTAGTCTGAAACAATTTTTGATCTTTTATGGCTATGGCAGTACAGTATTGAAAATGCTTTCTTATAATGGTAGTAATGTTCTTCATTCATTTAACATTTATTATGTAGAGAAAGATTGCTAACGGACGGATATAAACTATAAAAAGATATTTTAACCTTCCTGACTACGGCGCCCGGCCGAACTGTTTAGCATAGAATATCTCTGCGAGTTCACGATGCAAATATATGCGGTTTTCACATAAATATTTCTGAGATTCCGGACATTCTGTGCAAGTAAATTGAGGAACACTTTTTTCTCGTGGGCCTCTCCCTTTAAAGGGATAGGTTCATCTCAAATCACCTCTCTTTTTATTGTTTTTATTGATAATAGCACAAATATCATTCACAATGAAAACTAAATCAATCACTGAACAGTACGCCTCGCAGAAGAAGCTTCCTTTATTGGAAGCTAGTTGATCGGAAGCCAAAATCTAAACTTAAAAACTAATACCGTACACAGATCGCGCGGGCTAGTGGCAATTAGCCAAGAGCGAATTAAATGATACCACACACACCGTGGAAAATAATGATCTGCCGAGTGTAGTTTGTAGCTTGGCTAATTGTCATTGGCCCGCGCGCGATCTGTGTACGGTGTTAGTTTTTGCGTTTAGATTTTGGCTTCCGATCAACTAGCTACCAATAAAGGAAGCTTCTTCTGCGAGTCGTATTGTTCTGTGATTGATTTAATTTTCATTGTGAATGATATTTGTGCTATTATCAATAAAAACAATAAAAAGATAGGCGATCTGAGATGAACCTATCCCTTTAAAGTAAACGTGCACGACATAACATACAAGAAAGTTAGATTATCTTATTGGATAAGAACATACTCAAAGCAGCTCTAGTTTTAGCCCTAACTGAGCGGTAAGGTTGAAAGGAACTCGATGGCAAGAAAGGACAGAAAAGTGTTTTATATAAAAGACACGTGCGGAGTTAAAAGACTAATGTGACTAAGGAAACCAAAAAGAGCAAACTTAGCTGGTCTGAGAGTTTCAGAGAAATGTTCGAAAGTTTCAGTTACAATTAGTCAGAACGTCTCGATACATCTCAAAAACAAAAATCATATCCTACCGCTCATTGTTAGCGTAGCTAATATCTGCCTTACCTTACGATATCTCTGCCAACTCCTACCTAGATTTTAAGCGAGCCTACATTCTTCATGGATTTTCAGTGTTGTGGTGAGCTTGTAATTCCAACCAAAGGAAACAAAGTGTGTTTAGCACATTTATTCCGTGCTAAACACGGAATAAATGTGCTAAACACACTTTGTTTTCTTTGGTTGGAATTACAAGCTCACCACAACACTGAATATCTACACCATTCCAACTTCATGGAGCGTGCATCTGTACAACTCTTCATGGATAGTTTAGATAGAAATCAGTACTTTTCTTAAAAGGTATACGTATACGGGAAACTTCGGCGACAACTAGAACATTTAATGAATAAATAAAAATACGAACGGCCACTCCTCAAATGAGTTCCGATTCAAGGGTGTTCTTGACAAAAAGAAATCTTTTTCTAACGACCACCTCTAGAATGAAAATAATGAAATTACACAAGTGGACATGTGTAGTGTGGCGAAAGCACTACTTTCAACAAACTAATTATATAATTGGACGACGTAAAATTAGTCAAAAACTAGAACTATTTATAAAATAAATTATATTTGCAATAGCAATTCCTCATGTGCAGAGGTCTTATATTTTATATTCCAAGACCAAGGTCTCCATTTACTCTGAATTTGCAAATATGATTGGGATCAATTTGTGTTCTCTCACAAAAGGGGGACCATGCACTACTGTTGATATAGTTTCGTGAATTATTAAATAAAAGTACAAAAAGATATAGTAGAATCTTTAATTATTTTGTTATTCAGGAAAGGTTAGGATTATTATTTTTAGTTTTTTTATAGAAGATTTTTTCAATTTTTTATTATTTTAATAAAAATTAAATCTCGCTTCGCAATATTCCATTGCTTGAATTCCATTGACAATGTTATTTGGTACGTTTATCATTCTATAGCAATCTTCTGGTTACAGAAATGAAGTAACTCTGATTCAGTTAAATGCTGGAAATTTCAGTGGTATTCGCTAGATTTTACTTTAGCTTTCAGCTTTCACTTATAAGGTGCATATACCAAAAGTAAAGACGTCAGAAAATGAAAATTAAAAAAATTGAGGTTGAAATAAATGGATCTCGAGTAAACGTTCCTACTGCTCAGTTTTGGATCTGACATCGGCGGAACCGACATTTAGCAAATGTTCTTTGAACATTCCACCTACTATTTTCGAACTTAAAATTTTACACAAAAAAATTCAGACAACTATATATCATTTTTCACAAACATCTAACATAATTCAAGCCAGCGCAAAAAAACCGTCGAGAAATACAATGCACCATGTGTGTCGTTTTGGAAAAAACTAGGCAAATTTCAGTGAATTCACAGAGGGAGAAAAGAGAGAGGCAGAGAGGGAGGGAGGTGAAGAAGAAAGAAAAGAAATCAGAGATGGAGAAATGAGGCGAGATGAGGAGAGGGAGAGGATTAGAGGGAGAGAAATATACGAGAGATTCTCGTAAAGAACGAATGCGATGAGAGTAGCATAGAAACTTCAACAGAATGTATTGCATGGAATCAGATACACGGAGGTTGCTCAATTTTGCATTCATGGGTGAAGCTAGCGCTAGCACATACACATACTTTATTGTTAGAGCTTACACATGGAATTGGTTCCCACAGCTAACAGCTACCACCATTCCTCTATTGGCAGTGGTGGTAAATGAAAATGGGTCATAATTCAAGCTGCTGCTGGATTTCTGATTGGAAAGAGGGTAATAAAGATGTTGGGAGAAAATATATGTGGTCGACTAATGTTGCATGGAACCAACAAACGAAGAGACAGCTGTTAGAATTGAAAGAAAAAGAGATAGAGAGAGAGAGGTAGAGAGAGAGAGGGAGAGTACGAGAGAGAGGCATCTAAAGAGAGAAATCTTCAGTCTCAGATTAGGTTTCAGTGATAGTGACTGTAATAAAATATATTCATAAGGTGCACAACACACCGACAAAGAACAATAATCGTTGAGCAAGTTTTCATATTTTAATCGTTTCAAAGAATGAACGAGAATAGCCATAAGACGTCTTAAAATAGTCATAGATTAGGGACCATACAACTTTGTAAAGAGACTATGGGAATAACATCTCAACTCTTGCTCAAGTCCATCTCCTCCCTTACCAATCAACTATCGTCAGACACGACTGTCATTTATCACAAATGCGTGGAAGTGATGACTGTTTGTGAGCTAGAGAAAAAGTTATATAAATATTTGGTCCAGTAAGTTAGTTAATACTAGCTTACTCTTACTGATCTACCATTTATGTACTACTGCATGGTACCGCTGGGCGGCTGGGCGCTACTTCCCTACTACAGTATGCGCTACTGTTTTTTATAAAAATTAGCATACTCTAGTCATGTAAATAAATTAGCTACCGTAAAATTTCAACGTGTAAATATGTATGTAATGTAATTCATAGTGACCTGTATGTAATGTGGGGGATCGCATGCAAAGGAAAAAGGGATTAAGGGACATCTCACTCAATAGAGAATTAAAGGGAACGGCAACACGCTTTCAGCATTAGCACGAAAAGGATACCCTGGAATGGAACACGTAGATAAAATGGGTAGAATTGAAGAACACTACCCCCTGGATTGAAGAACATTACCCCTTTTTGAAAAATATTACCCCATGCAAAATAATACCCCCATTTTGCAAAATACTACCCCCCCTATACCTTTCCGGGGGGGTAGTCAATTAACAATTACCCCTTTCCAGTGGGGTAGTCATATTCAATTGGTGGGGTAGTCATATTCAATGCTGGGGTAGTCATATTCAATCGTGGGGTAGCCATATTCAATTGGTGGGGGTAGTATTTTGTGATTTTTCTCACGGGGTAGTGAAAGCCAATGGGTGGGGGTAATATTTTGTAAGAAGGGGGTAGTATTTTCACATGTAGGGGGTAGCGTAATTCAAGATTACCTAGGGTTTGAAGATCGCTACCCCGCCATTGAAGAACACTACCCCTCTATAGAAGAACACTACCCCACCATTGAAGAACACTACCCCTTTCTTACAATTTACTACCCCCTTGATTGGGGTGATAAAATGTTAAAAGGGGTAGTGTTCTTCAATGGTGGGGTAGTACTTTGCATGTTATAAAATGCTACAACCATGGGTAGTATATTTCAAATTTGGGTATTATTCTTCAGTGGGGTAGTATTCTTCAATTTTACCGATAAAATGCTACAAGATAGCTTTGCTTTAACTCTATGTAATTGAGATTTGCCAATAGTTGTTTGAGTCCTCTGAAGAAAAAATACTCTATGATGGTGACAAAAGAAACAGAATATTAATAAATGTCAATCAGATACTTGTTACTCAATTACTAACGATAAGAGTTTCGCATGCGCGTGGGCTAAATTGACTCTAGAAGCAACTGCAATAACACATGAAATGAAGAGATACTTTCTATTGAGCGGGTTCGACCTTGTTTATTTTCATTGTCGAAAAAAAATTAAGAAATATTCCCACCAGGCCTATACTTGATAGTCGCCCCGAACGTTCTGAGAGGAAAAGCATTATAATTATAATCACTTGGGTGCTACAGAAGCCGGAGTCGAACCCGCGAAGCAGTAGGAAGTAGCAGTAGGCAGGACGCAGGACGCAGGACGACAGGACCGTAACCTTTCTCACGAATCCCATTGTGGCAGCAAAAATTATTGGCGGAACCCTCGAGAGTTCGAGAGGTAATCCATACGTAGAAATGCAGAAGAGTATAGACAGGTCTTCATGATCATGATCGATCTCATCTTTCCGTTCATTGTATCTCTAAAAAAAAACAAATACATTTGTTTGCTTATTAGTAAGGACATAAAACCTTTCATTATCTTTTTATTATTGCGTTGAACAATGTGTTAACTTATGTGTGTGCTAACAACTAAATGATTATTTATATGTATTACGTATAATGTACTACGCAGTGCTCCCAAGTTTCATATGGTATTGCTTTCTTTGGACTCCGTGCATATCAAACTGTGTTTTTATGTGAACAAAAAAGGGATGTAGAAGTCCACACAAAGGTCAATCGGAAACTGTGAAGCTCTAGCACAGCAGAATCTTATTTTCTTTAAGGGTGAAAGTTGTCTACATTCAATTCAGCTAGAATAAAGATGTAACTATTAGCTATTGTTGACTATTAGCTATATGACTCTTGGCTATTAAGCTACCAGCCGTTAGAAGAGCCCTACGGGCTCTTCTCCTACTGGAGGATTCGGCCTTCGGCCGATTGTTACCCTATTTAATAAAAAAGGAATATCTACAAAGGTAAAAAGACGTTCATTTACGTTTATGTGGAAACGTAAAATGTGGCTCGGGACTTCAAGGTTTTTGCAGGTCATGCAAATTTGCTATCGTTTCTCTTTTATCTCCTACCAGCCGTTCGAAAAGCCCTACGGGCTCTTCTCCGACTGAAGGAATCGGCCTTCGGCCGATTGTTACCCTATTTTAAAAAAAAAGGAATTACTTCAAGCGCAAAAAAAAAGATGTTCATTTACGTTTATGTGGAAACGTATAATATGGTTCTGGACTTCATGCATATTTGCAAATTTGCTATTGCAATTGCTCTTCTATCTCATATAAGATCCTGCTGCCATAAGCTAGCATAGCTCAACCGGTAGAGCGTTGGACTGTGAATCGAGAGGTTGTGCGCTGATGTGGGTTCGAATCTCGCCAGCCACAAAGATTTTGTATGCTCTTTCGATCGAAGAATTTTCTTTATGAAGGGATTTCGTTGTGCACATAAAAACAAACCCGTGACAAACTCTTCTCCTTTATATAATAAGATAAGATCGTCGTCGATAAGCTAGCATAGTTCAACAGGTAGAGCGTTGGACTATGGATCGATAGTTTCTGTGCTGCTGTGGGTTCGAATCCCACCCGAGGCAATGGTTTTTGTACTTTCTATTATATCTGCGATCATATATTTATGAAAAGGCTTCGTCCCGTACGAACAAAACGACAAACAAACTCTTCTCCTTTATATAATAAGATTATTGCAAGTGTACGATTAAAGTTATGAAGTGACTCGACTTGTTTGCCATGGTTTTCATTTTCTGTTTGGTGTGGCTATCCTATAATTCCTAATAGTAATTTTCGGTTCAACTGTGAACAAAAAAGGGATATAGATGTCCACACAAAACAAAGGTCAATCGGAAACTGTGAAGCTCTATCACAGCCACAGCAGAATCTTATGGACAGCGTGAGGAAATACTTCCTATGGTCATTGGCGACGTAGAGCTTCCATTTTTTTTTTACATAGTTACCATACCAATAGTAATGTGAATAATCGTCATTCATTTTTCGATTCATACTTGCACTTGGATGAAAGTGTATTGTAATTATTAAGTGAACTTAGTGTAAAAATGAGGTGTATTGTAATTATTTAAGTGAACTTAGTGTAAAAATGAGGTAATGTTCCCATCAGCGAGATATGAACTAGTCAACGAGAACAATGCGCAGGTCGAACATTCTAATCACTTGGATGAAACCCCCCCCCCCCCCCACCCCCCCCCCCCCCCCCCCCCCCCCCCCCCCCCCCCCCCCCCCCCCCACCCCCCCCCCCCCCCCCCCCCCCCCACTGCCCGGGATCAAAGTATCAAAGTTGCGACCACTACCAATTGAGCCACGCGTCACTGTTGGAAGTAAGTTACTTTACTTTACACATGTGAGGAAACTGATATTGGAATGAATATATCGACAGATCTAATACACGTCTACAAAACAATCAATATGTGCATTTTTGTGGGACATAACTAATGCTGTTTTAGAGTTCAAAAAATAAGGAGATTAGTTATATAGGAATAGGAAATAGGAAGTAAAAGTTAAACAGATTGAAGAGAAAGACTTCCCAGGCCGACTGTAAACGGGTTCTATGTCTATAACCGCCCGTAACACCCATAACTCTGTTCCGATACTATTATCCCCTCGAAGCACCAAATAGCTCAATGTACCATATGGTTAACAATTCACCCACATTGCGAATCTAACAGCGATCTAAATTGTCCCACTAAACAAATTAAAACTTATCTTATGGTACAATTTACCCAATAGAAAATCGCAATTGGGATAGCTAATTATTCAAATGACCTAAACCCTTTGTGTTCCTATATCAGAAGTACTTTGTTAATTGTGCGCAACACTGAACAACTTTGGACGCTGATGAGAAGTTATGAGGTGACCCCCCCCTCTTCATTATACAGTAGAATGGGCTCACCTTCTGGCAAATGTTCATTTGGATTATTGACAAATTGCCTACAGCCCATTTATAGCTATGCTAAATCCTTATTAGGGAAAAGTTATCAAATATTGTGTAAAATTTACAGTAACATAAGACATTGAAATGAAAGTACAATCAATTTACTGCTTCCAAAAATTTCACTACTGTATGTATTCCCTCAAAGGGATGTTTTATAGTAACAGGAAAGAAATTTCGGATGATATTCCTGTCAATTTTAATAGTCAAACTAACGCGCGAACAGAACATGCAATGCAATCAGCTAACAAAACGAAACATTACTCATAAGGATACATACAATTTGGAACAAAAAGGTATCACTGTTGAGATTTCAAAGAACCATATTCATCTGATATTCCTCAATGGTGGACTACACATAATTTTCTAATCTTCCAGCCAAACGAGGTGAAAAAAACACCGAGAAATAACGAAAAAGACCATTGACAAAAACATCAACTAAAAATAAGCTAAAGATATAAATCGGCACAAACCCCTATAAACACTGAAAGAGGTTGTATACAAGCGAGACCAATAGATCTAACACAACAGCGATCATAACTCGAGGACACAATGGAGTAAGTGTTTCCTAAGAAACGAGAGACAAACATAAGATTCACTCAAACTGATGAATAACCACTCAAAGCTCAAAGTTCGGGGATTACATAGAGCGCATTTGAATAATGCCTGCATCTCGCAGTTTCATGATCTTCTGTGCAATCTCTGGGTTCTGAAGGTGTTCACGCACAGCTCCGGGATCCTGCAAAACAGGGATATTAAAGCGGTATTCTAACATAGCTTATAGCTTGAACACAGAGAAACTCATGAAACACACAATTACCACTTCAAAATTCACACAAAATTTACCCTTCAGAAACGAACGTACATGTGACTAATTGTCACAGTGCATCAACTAGCACAGTATTTAGTTCACAAGCTGAACTGTACTACAGCTGATATTATATAGATTCATGCAGTTTTGTCAACAAGGATAATTACAATTCATTTGGACATACAAGTGAAAGCATAAATGCTCCTGACATAAATGCTTTACCTGGCTCATCTGCTCCAAAATCATCCGCATACCAGGGTCACGAAGAATTTCTTGCACTTCGGGGTCGTTGAGAGCACGTTCACGAGTCTTAAAAACAACTATTTCATAAAAGATACAAAAAAAATAAAGAGAGAGTAACGGGTTATATCAACCGAATCCGCAGAAACGTTTTTTTTTTCGTTTTTATTCGACTAACATTACATGCTGGAAGTTTTAAAGAAAAATACAGTCCCATATCCCAATATTAAGTTATAAAAAAATTCAGTGAAAGAAATCACCGGGATGAAGAGATACTCGGTTACAGTATGCACTACGAACAGCGGAGCGGGGCAAAACGGCTGATTATTTTCGAACTTATCGTGATAACATCTCACATCATCTGGTAAATTGCCCATATCATCGGCAAATTGCCAATCTAAGTGTACGATTTCTTTCTTCTTACCGATAGATGATGGTATTTGCTTCCAAGAAACATGCCTTCTGAAGCAAAAGCTTTTAATTAGAAGGAATAAATCAATATTATGCTTTGAATTATATCAAATGTGTGTGTCCCGAGGGCATCTCGGGACTCAAAATAAGAAAATAAGGGTGCAACTATAGCTAGATACCCCGGGACACATACAATAAGAGCCAGATACCCTTGGGACACAAAGGCTACGGTCAAGAATATTGATAAAATTCTAAGCATTATATTGATTTATTCCTTCTAATTAAAAGTTTTGCTTTATAAGGCATGTTTATTGGAAGCAAATACCGTCATCTATCGATAAGAAGAAAATCGTACACTTAGATCTCGTGAGCCTCCTCCTTTAACAACGAAAATGTAGGCAATGAATCAATCGTACGGTACGAGGTCTCATGAAGTTTGCAAGCAACCAGAAACCCAATTAACAAAGAGCAACCCAACAGTAGTACTTTTTGAATTGAATACACATTTAAGCAAAGCATAAAATAAGTAAGAAGCAAAAAGCACCTTATCTGCTCCCTCGTCGTTATTCACAATGCAGTTCTGAAGTCCTTGAATGGCCTCACTGAAAGTGTTTTATTTTATTTTGAGTAGCAAAGAAATCAGAATATCAACAACTACCACACTACACACTACCGAGAAACTCAGAAACCAGAGTAATTTTTGTGGAATACGACCATCTTTGTTGGGTTGATCCGCACTTTATACACCAAAAATTTGGCGTGGAAAGCGAAAAAGAGAGGGGTCGGATGAAACCCAAACTATAGGATACTAGATACTACGGTTACAATTTTCTATACAATTCTTATCAGACTCTCGCCAAACACTGTTTTTTTTTCGTGGTGCCCGTCCAAGTTGATTAACGAGGACGGGCACACAAATCTGTTCTTTCCATATTTCCATACATAAGGAGGGTAACTTTGAGTTATTTTTTTGTACGAGTGTCCATTTACTGTTATTTTGATATTTTCTTTTCCATTGGTTTAATTGTTCAAACAATTAGTGGGCAAAAAAAACACAAGGTATAATACTGCTTTAAGATATTCTTTGAAGATACATATGTTACGCTTATTTTCTGTGGGATTTATTTCTTTTAGGTTTAGCGGTTGGTCGACATATATGCGACGCATTTTTCATTTTATCTTTGATTTACTCATTTACTACTTGAATTTTCACACTCTTGAATTATGCATCGTCTCTTAGGGCGTTGCACTCTTCCTAAGAGTCTAATAAACAAACATTTAAGAGGAACTAACGCGTTATTGCTGTCGATGGCCAGTGCATCCTCGTATGCCCTCTGTGCCTTGCCGAACTCCTTCATCGCGACCAGGGCGGCACCCTTGCGAATGTAGCCCTTGACTGAAACGAATAATTGCACTGAATTAGTGCAGTTTAGCGATTTCGCCTCTATTTCTTCGTAGCAATCAAAATGAAGCTGTCTAGCTGTCACATGATGAGAAACAATGAACCAACTGAAAGTATTCGTTTTAGCCCATTATTGATTTAAAGTTTACTCTGTTTAGTTAAGTTACTTAGGAACTGCGGCCCACACTCCACTTAGGAACTACGGATTTTGCTAGAAATAAATTGAGGCAAAAAAATCAACTGACAACTTATGAGTGACTCTGTGGACGTGGAAATGTGTCATCACCACGCTTAATATCAAATGTATGACTTACTGAACTTCGGGTTCTTCTTAATGCATGTTTCACAATCGTCGAGAGCACGTTGGAATTCCATAAGTTTCGTTAAACAAGCGGCTCTAGAACACTTGAATTGTGGAAACAATAATAAGCAGAAATTATTATATTGGCCAACAGGATGATGAAGAAAACATAGTGTTACACTCGTTATACCCAACAAATCGAAAAGGTTCTCACTAACGTCCCGGTCCCTGTAGATGCACTTATAAAAAAAAAACAGAATACTCACAGGGAAGTATGCCATGAAAGTATACAAAAACATCCCTTAGTACTAATACTGAAAAACTAGAAAAGCAAACCTGTTTGAGTAGAGAATGGCATTCTCAGGATCACGCTTGACAGCCTCATTGTAGTGCTTCATGGCAGTAG
Source organism: Pelodera strongyloides (assembly GCA_036852015.1). Lineage (NCBI taxonomy): Eukaryota > Metazoa > Nematoda > Chromadorea > Rhabditida > Rhabditidae > Pelodera > Pelodera strongyloides. The sequence goes on from JAANDG010000316.1 coordinate 95,875, forward strand.
GGTAGTCACCTTTCTAAAAGATGAACATCATAAGAAAAAATCACATAATCACATTATGCTTATTTTGTACGACTACGACAGCACCAGAAAACCACTCCATGAAGTCAACAAACAAACCGAACCTTGAAATACTCATTTCCTTGCTGTTTTTCATTCTCCGCGATTTCGGGGTTCCAATAGGCACGGTTCTCCTCCTCCTTGATTTCATTCTCTAGTTGTTTGGCCTTCTTCACAAGTTCCTATAAATGAGAAACTATGAACAGAGCAGAGACTCATTCGCGCAAAGGCGTAAAGTGTATCTCAATCGTAAAAAGAGTTACTATCGTAACTGTAAAAAGGGGTGTTTTTGGTTCTTCAAAAAGTGAACAATTCAGTGTTGGAAAATATACAAAAAGAGATGAATTCAGCTGATCCTATGACTGGACAAAAAGAGAACAATTCATTCTTGTATTATCTTAATTTCAGACCTCAATAATTTAAAAAAGAACTCGCTTCGCTCGCTAGCTCCGATTCATTCCAAACAGAACCAAAAAATTACAGATTGGTACAACTCGTACATGCTCAATAACCACATTATCAATTTCAAATATATACTATGTTCAAAATTCTAAAATAGCTACAACTCTCAATTTCGCTTTCCTCTTGGTAGTTCTCCTACTCCCCTAACAGAATTTGAAACATCCGCTGTAAAAAAATAGTAACCAGTTTTCATTAAAAAAATCAATCAATAACGTTTGAAAAACAGTAGTGTAGTGTAAACCAGCATTACCGTTTGGATCTCACTAGCTCATAGGTAACTTCTGTACAAACTATTCTTGTATAACCGGACAGATACATCGCATTTTTTTGGTTCCGCTTGGAATGAATCGGAGCTAGCGAGCGAAGCGAGTTCTTTTTTAAATTATTGAGGTCTGAAATTAAGATACTACAAAAATGAATTGTTCTCTTTTTGTCCAGTCATAGGATAAGCTGAATTCATCTCTTTCATTTCTTTCAATTTCATCTCTTTCATTTCTTTCAATCTCATAGTCATATTCGGAGCTTACGAGACCGATTGGTGCTGGGGGGGGCCTCGGTGGCCCATTGGAAACGTCCGCGCTTCGCAGTCAGCCGACCCGAGTTCGAATCCAGCCACAACACTCACTCAATGCCACCGAGGCGGGGAAAATCGAGGCGAATCCCCCATTGCCTAGCCTGAAGACTTCGAGGGATTTGTCCTTTCGTCTCGTCGTCAAACACTCTGTATAACTCCACAAAACCTCATTGGAAAGATCACGGATCGACATTATCTGAAGAAAAATCTCCCCTCCACGCATTCCCCCCGCGGATTGAAGAAGCACGACGCTAGAAACCTTCCGCACTTGTTCCATGTACTTGATTGATGTTGTATCTGATTGATTGTATGTGTGAATAAAGTAGTGATATTTTTTATTGCAGAACGGGGTTGCAGAACGGGGGCAGTCAGCTTTTCGGCCCAAAGTAGGCGGAGCCTCACCAAACTTGGCCAGGACGGATAACAGGCTACACCCAATCCATCTGTGATATCAGCTTATCATAATTATCGATTTATTGATTTTTATCAAAAAATTTCCCGGAGTCCGATTTGGGCCCAAATTTCACTGAGCCTTAACTCTGGATGGCCATTTCACTGAGCCTGCATCCAAAGGGGCCCATATAATATAAGGGCTGATAACTGCGCCTAATTTTTTATTTTTCAGTAAATAAGCATGCACGCGAGGATGCATTCTGTCTCTGAACCGTTATGCTAATATGAACTCTTTATTAAAATAAGCAGTGTGGAAGGTAAATTGAATGGAAACGAGAGAAACACCGGGCTGAGCGCATTCAAAAGGTTCAGCTTCTTACGCGATGTATAACCTAAACTCTAGTTGGGCGGCGCTAAGATTAAATTGTCAATTGAATAACTCAATAATTAACCGAAGGGGTGAGCCTCACCTAAACAAACTTAGATTCACTGAGCCTGAACCTCACGTTTAGATGAAGGTTCAGTGAAGTTGGCCAATCAGATTGAATGCTCAGTGAAATTGAGCAGCCAGAACTCTAAGACAGTTCGACGAGAGTCCACCTTCCTATCAACTAACAAGTATTATTCAACTAAACTACTCAGAAAGTTTGGAGTTGATTGGTCAAATGGTTTTTTTGAAAAGTTATACAAAGAGTGAAAAAAAGACGCAGACCCCCGGAGAAGAACCAAAAAGGGTACCAGGAATCGAATGGTACCAGGAAGGATCGAAGGTTTCAAGAAAAGATTTGATTTCGGTGACGAAACACGAGAAAATATCCCTTGTACATTACTGGATTTTTGATAGCTTCAGAAAGGCCAACGATGATTTCTTTCTAAGCGCGAGGAGAAATTCTGAGAGCTTTTGATTCTTCTTCTCCGACTAATGTTTCACTTTTACATATTTCAAACAATACGACAACTTTTTCCATTGATTATAGAGTATTTAACTCCTGTTTCGGAAACGCAAAACTGCCCAGAATCTCGCTACAGTATGACAAAAATCGTGCTGGGACTCAAGTTGTTTTTTGAAATTTTCTCTGGACTCTCCCGTATTTGCTTGTACACTCAACACCTCTGCTGGAAACTAGAAAGAGCTGATGAATGATCTGTTTCGTTTCGCACTTCTGAAACAGCAGTTAAATACTCTATTAACATCAAAAGACCCGATAGGCTACATTAACTTTAAAGCGAAATACCAGCCGTTTTTTGAAACGCATCTCAAATATCCGCATTCTTATGCAGTTATGCTAAAAGGGGTCTATTTTTTATTCAAATTTATGCTCATTTGCATATGAAGCATAGGAAGGCAGGGAGTACACGATGCGTTTCAAAAACCGGCCGGTATTTCGCTTTAAAGGAAATGTCAAGCCGGTTTTTCATGTTGGGCTCAAAAGAAAGCTTATGTTTTGAAGGTAAGGAAAGTGAAAATAAAAATAAACATAAACTTTCATATAAGAAGAAAAACAATTTCAAACCCCTCCAAAAAACTCCTTCAATATGGGATTCTGGTCATTTGGACAAAATCAGAACTATTCTCTGTCCGCAGGACCGTTTGCTGTTAGACAGCAAAGAAAAAGAGGAGGGCGCGAGAGAAATTGTGTAAACTACGGTAGTTGTGACAGCGTGTTATAGAATATCTGTGAAACAGGCTTGACATTCGCTTTAAAGCGAATTAGCGGTCGGTCTCAACAAAAAATGCAAAAAGAGGAGGAGTAAACAACCGTGAGTTTACCACCGTTTTCAAACCACTCTCGTGTTTGTGACTTAGTTAGCTGGAAAAGGTGCTATAGCAATCCATTAGGCAGCTTTCCATGGAATTGTTTCTATTTTTGATACTGTGCAGTGTGCACCATTTAGCGTCAAAATGAAATTATGGGCGTTGAGATTTTACCGAAAGTGCTCTAATTTTTGGGAAAACATCACAAGCTAATTGTAATCCTCCTTGTGTAATGCTAATGCTGGGTTACACCGTTGCACACAACTTTTGAAGGTAGCGCGTCTGGTTTTCCCAGTCCGTATGGCTTGGTTTATCACAACACGTGTTCTAATTTGTAATCCTCACAATATCAAGAAGATTTATATATTGGAAAAGTGAGCTCCTGGTCCTAGATTGTGTATTGGGTGGAAATTGAGAACTGGCAAGTGCTCCTCATAAGGAAATAGCAGAAGCAATGAGTGTGTGGCGTCATAATGGATTTCTATTACATTTCCCATTTTAAGCTAAAAGTATTCTTACTATCAACCTGGGAACTCTATACAAAACTTTGTTATTTTTAATTACATACAATTTTAATCACATAAATGAGCCGCGACGCGACACGCAGACGGGCCGTACGGCCGGGCCGGGTTTAGTACCCTTACCCTCCCCCGTTTTACTAGCCGAATTCAAAATATTTTGTCAACATTTCGTCATTTGGATTCTGCGGACTGTGTGATCATTTAAAAAGGCCATCTCGCGATTTTTCCATGGCCGTGCTAGCATTAAAATCGGCAAATCGCGGGAAGCGAATTTTCCCATACAAAATCGCAAAAAATGGTTGTTGGAGAACATTTTTATGCAAGATGCGCTTATTTGTTTGTTTTTATGTTTATTTTCGTTTATAACTTTTATCAAACTATTTTTGGTGAAAAAACCCCAAACCGGGTGGTATTTCGCTTTAATGTATGTACTTACTGGATCTCTGTGCTCGGAAAGTGACTTCTGGAACCAATTCAACGCCTCCTTCCGATCTCCCTTTTTGACGAAGGCGTTTCCAGCACGAGCCATTGCCCTAAATGGAAACAATAACAATATAGCTTCATGAAATTATGAAGTGATACATGTGATAAGACCTTGAAGAGCGACAGTTCTCAATCACATCTATGTTTTAAATCTTGCAGTATTGCACCTATAGATGTCATTGTTTCACAAGCAACTCCCCAGGTTGGTACAAGGAAATATAAAACTCATGTGAAGTGTGTGAAGTTGTGAAGATGGGAAACGGAAACACAGAAATCCGAACTGTATGCAAACTTATACTGTAGTGATAGACAAGATGCGGTACTTAAACAAACGAACTTGGCAATCATTTGATAGTTAGCTCTGTGATCTCTTCCGACGTCAACGGCCTTTTTACACATATCGATGCACTCATCATATTTATGTTCTTCGAAGAAACACGCTGGAAAATGGTATGGTCTTGATCGAATGAAAGCCTAGGAATTAGCGAACAAAAAAAACATCTTTCTTCAAGCACAATTGATACCCTTAATAATAATTTAAGGATGCCCGAGCTCATAAGGTCACACAGTCACACACTGTTAGCACATAAATTCCAAGTGAAAAACTGAGATACCTGCATTGTTGTTATAAAATGTTATGTTTGTCGGATCGAGTTCGATAGCCTTTTCATAATGAGTGTGGGCCGTGGCGAAATCCTGAATGACAAAGAATTAATGTCGTGGCTCACTGGCAAAGTTCTCGTCTCTCACCCATACGACCCGGGTTCGAATCCGGCCCAGTGCTACCATCTTGCAAACATGCCACGGCGTCGGGAATAAAGTTAAGGCGCTCCCCTTGCCTAGCCTTAGGACGGACCTTTCGCTCTGTATTATCTTCTGTGCCGTCTTCTAACGTCTACTTCACTCTATGGGACTTGGGACACACCGCCTTGGATTGGAGTTAAAAATGAAGATCCCCGACTTCGAGAGCAAACGGGACCCTGGATTCTACATGCTTAAGTCTATGTGTGATGATTGTATGTCTGAATAAAGTGGTATTCACATTAATTAATAAAAATAACAAAAAAATGAGAATGAGCAGACGCTCCGTCACAACTCCGTCGCGAAAGCACGAGAAGAATAAGAAAGGATACCTTCTGTTTGTAGGCATCGTTTCCAAGTTCCTTCTCGGCAAGGGCAGCTTCGCTCATTTTGACTGAAACACGCAAATTATTTACAGAACACTATTTATGTACATAACAACTGACATACGCGGACGGAAAGAATACAAGTAATCATAATAAAATGGCGGATGACATTGTAACAAGTTACAAAAACAAAGTACTATTTGCGTTCATAAGACCGACGGAGCGAGCTCGGCTGCCGCCGGAATAGAAATTCTAGAGAATTCTGGCGAACGAACAAATTTGTAAACTACCGTAGAAAGAGCGTGAGACGAGGCATAATGGTTTGTTGTAAGACACGCAGCGCAGGCTACAGACTACAAATTCGCTCGAAAAAAATTTCTCCGGCGCTCGATCGGGTTTGTCTGCTGCGTCTCTTGTTTTTTCATTGTCTTTCAAAAGTTTTCTTTTCGCCCAAAACGACCGAAAACGCATTTTTTTTTTCTTTCTTTAGGCCATCTTAAACGCGCCCTTAGTACCCCTCCCACGTATAATGTGGCTCGCGACTTCAAGGTTTTTGCAAGTCATGCAAATTTATGAAATAAAATGAGACGAAACAAAAACTCCGTTTGGCAATTTGCCAAGGTACCGTAATCTTTCGCTGTTGGACCATTTGGCTCCGCCCCCTGGCGTCATTCGAGGTCGTGTTGTTGTGCTGTGCGGTCGTTCGTGTTTTTTCGCTAATTTTTGTTGTTATTTCGTTAATTTTTGTTGTGTATTTGTTTTTTATGCTATTTTTGCAGGACTGCATGACAGATTTTGACTAGAAGAAGCTCAGGGCCAGTTTCGACTAGAAGAAGGCTCGGTGAAATTGGAAAAAAACAGCTTTCGAACTCAGAGAAAGGTTTCTTTCTCTCTTTTTTTTGGTTCTGCCCGCTTTAGCTCGTTTTTGATGCTGTATTTTTGTGTCCGTATGGTCCAGGCTTTCCTTTGTGCATTTTCCTGTCCTATATAACTGTTAGTTATTTCAGTCGTTCAATGATGTGGTGTTCACGCGCACGACCGCCGGCAACAGCATGGATCCCCAGAAAAGAGCAGCAATAAAAACGTTGATCGAAATTAATAAAAAAATTCATCCCTTTGAAGTGTGTCATTGTTTGAGCGGTTTCTTTTGTTCTCCCCTTGTAAAATGCCAATTCTCTTTCTTTTCCACTTCTATTTTCCGAAAACATAGTGGAAATCATCATCAATTTGCGTCACGTTCAAAAAAATAATATTCCCGCCAAAATGTGGGCGGGACTTGGCAAATGGTCCAACAGCGAAAAGATTACGGTACCTTGGCAATTTGCCAGGAGGAGTTTTTGTTTCGTCTCATTTTATATCTTAATGCAAATTTGCTATCGCACTTGCTCTTCTATCTCCTATAAGATTCGTCAATAAGCTAGAATAGCTCAACTGATAGAGCGTTGCACTATGGATCGATAGCTTGATTTAAGCTTGTTTTATGCGCTTTATTACGCTCATTGTTATTTGTTTTGTCGTCGTCGTTGTTGTTATTTTATTGTTGTCGTTTTTTTTGTCTTCCGCTTTACTTCGGTGTACACTGAATAAAGTATTCATATCTTGTGTGCTGCTGTGGGTTCGAATCCCACCCGAGGCAAAGGTTTTTGTACGTTCTATTACATCTGCGATCATATATTTATGAAAAGGCTTCGTCCCGTACACACAAAACGACAATCAAAACGACAAACAAACTCTTCTCCTTTATATAATAAGATGTTCAATGTGTTGAAGCACATACTAATCAAATTCTGTTTCATTCATTAGATTTCACGTAATTCTCATGGGCAGCCGAATTGGTAACTTCTTTTCAGTCGTTCAGATCCATTTTGTTCATTAAAGCCTGTCGGCGCGCCTGTCTTGTTTTCCTGCGGCATACTCCCTGTCTCTATTTGTAATTTCGATTATTTTTTAAGATGTATGGGAGTTCTGGTGGCTCATCTAGCTACCTAGGACTAGGAGGCAGTGGGCTTTCCGGCAACTCCAACCCCACTGTTCTAAAAGGTGCAAACATCTCACTCGAGGCGTTTAACGAATGGAAGATCCAGGAAATTGGATATGATGGTGTCGAGAAGTATATCAGGTCAGCGGAGCTCAATCCTTTGTTAGCGCGATAGCGCTAACATAGTTTGGGTTTGATCCGAGAGTCCTTTTTTCCAGTTTTCGCCCTGAATTTGGTCCTAGACCAAAAATTGAAATTCTTTCGGTCTAATTAGTGAAAAGACCACATTTCATAATATCTGCGAAAATTTCAGATAAAAATATCAACTTGCACGAATTTGATGACCAAATAAGCAAAATTTGCAAAACATGCGGAAGAAATGTCTGTGTGTGTGTGTGTGTGTGTGCACCCCCCCCCCCCCCCTCACTCTAGTCTTGCGCGCACCCAATTAATGGGGTTTCCATGTATGCGATTCGCACCTGCGAAAATGTCAAACCGCTGTCCATGTTCGAGTCGCTGTAAATGACATGGTCCCGCAGCGATTTTGGATCTAGTATGGATCTATTTCAAAATAGTACGGATCTATTTCAAATAGTATGGATCTGATACACTTTCGCTGCAGGACCATGTCAAACGTGCGATTCGCATGGGTTACGGTAGGCAGTTGACATTCATGTAAAATGACTTGAACATGGACAGCGGTTTGACATTTTCGCAGGTGCGAATCGCATACATGGAAACCCCATAACTAACAGACGGTATTTTAGACGCCTACTTTATTGAGTACTTTATTTGCAAACGAAATTATTAATTATTATAGTCTTAATTTCTTAATCATTAGTTTCATTTTTGTGTCCTTGAGGTAAATAACTCTAAGTGCGCGCTAACAGCCGTTGAAGCACAATACAATGTTTCAGGGGTAATTTCTTATTAGCTACTAAATTTTATTATTATTGTTGTCAACTAGGTAATTAAAGCGAATAAAGTTAAGTTGTTCGGGGAAAAGGTTGTCAAATATTTTCAAAATTCAACCGAAAAATCATGAAGATCGGCTGATGAAAGCACGTACAGCAAAACCAAAGCATATTTTAAGAAACCGCAATTTGGTTGTGCCCACGAGTGTCTAAAACTAATAGTAACTAAAACGTCTTGGTTGGCAGATGCAACCATTCGAACTTTCGAACTGGTCATTTCAGTTACCTCTGATGCCTATGAAGGGAAGTGAGGCATGATTGAAGCACGTTATTGATTGATTGCCGCGAATTTTTTTTATTCTAATTATCCTGATTTGCATGGGAATGTAGTTTTCGGAAATCCGTTCAAAACCCCACTGTAGCGTCGCCGCTTTAATTAAACGTTCAAGCCCATTTGAAAATACACCTATGTTTCCATATTGTCCGCTTTCACGAACGATCTATTGCTTGTTTTAAAGAACTTATTTACTTGTAAAAAGTAATTAACCCTATAGTCCCTTACGAACAAATAAATTATAAAACCCAACGATAAAGCTCGAGTGTTCGCGACAAACCCTGGCGTAATAATAATAATAATAATCTTTATTTGTCGGATATACTATGTAGAATACGTTACGAAAGTATATAATCCCCTTATTTGTTAATAACCTTGGTATTTTTGGAAGAAACCAGTAATACCACTAAATCAAGCACGGTGAAAACCCTAGAATTATGAAATTTAGAAAAAATAAGATTGTATGCATTTTACGGTATTATCAGCGAAAAACGGCCGTTAGGAAAGTATCTGCACTGTCTGCACATGGGCATATACAACCAATATTTTGCTTAAGAAACACTTTTTCATTTTTGCAATGTTAATAATTCATTTTGGTCAATGAAAAACACGCTTTTTGCAAAAGTTGCAATTCTCTGCACACAAAAAAGGCACAACCTTGCAAACAGTCCTTTATGGTACCTTGTAGAACTTTTTATGGCGAACATTTCCGTATATAAAAGGTTATGTTTCTAAGCTTACAAGTTATGAAGTCTTGAAGTATGCATAAATGCGCCTTTTCTAAACTTCGCAATTCGCGCACTTAACTTCCTTCAAAATGCACTTAAAGAGATGGGTTCACTACAAAATCACCTTGTTTTTATGCTTCAGTTTGATTGTACAAAGGAAAACTTAAACAAAGAGCATAAAAAATATTCCTTGAGTTATTCCCTAGGGCAGATATTGGGTAAAAAAGGTGAGTATTGATCGATCTTCCGATAAAGTTGTACTGCAAGATAAACTAAGGAAGCTAAGATATATGGCTGAAACACACTGTTTTTTCATTGTTTAAGCGATGAAGACTACAGTTTATTTTGCTCAAAACAGTGTGTTTCAGCCATATCTCTTAGCTTCCTTAGTTTATCTTGCAGTACAACTTTATCGGAAGGTCGATCAATACTCACCTTTTTACCTAATATCTTCCCTAGGGAATAACTAAAGGAACATTTTTTTTCTGTTTGTTTAAGTTTTCCTTTGTACAAACAAACTAAAGCATAAAAACAAGATGATTTTGTAGTGAACCCATCCCTTTAAAGGAGGAGGCTCACGAGAATGACGTGCTCAAATAGTTTTTTTTATCGAAAGATGATGGTATTAAATTCTGAAAGACATACTTTACAAAGCAAAAGCTTTTAATTGGAAGGAGTAAATCAATATAAAACGATGAAGTCTATAAAAATGTTGGATCGTAGTAAATAGTTGATTTCCATAGTGGACATTCAAATTTTTTGCCGGCTTGCAAAATGACTGGTAAATTTGCATGCCCACTATGGAAATCAACTATTTACTACGATCCAAAATTTTTATAGACTTCATAGTCTTATATTGATTTACTTCTTCCAATTAAAAGCTTTTGCTTTGCAAAGCATGTCTTTCGGAATTTAATACCATCATATTTCGATAAAAGGAAACCATTTGAGCACTTCATTCTCGTGCGCCTCCTACTTCAACAAGGTAATTTTTTATCGTGATGTACATGACTTCGTCGAATTTAGCAGATCATTTTTAGGCCTACTAATAAAATTAGCCCAAATTAGCCTAATTGCACAGTTGCTTTAATTTTTTGCTGAAAATGGTAGTGTTTATGTTTTTCGCCATACTTGATTTGGCCGTGTTAAAATTTTCTCCAAAAATTTCGTACGAGTTGTCTAGCGGGGTGCGAATGTATACTTTCGTGCTGGCTGCACTGTAGATGAGGCGAAACATGCGAACTAGATTGTAAATGACCAAAAGGAAGCTTAATACATATATATATATAATCAAACAAGAGTCTGGCGACGAGTGGGCGAGGTGTGCGGCGAGGCTGCGAAACCGTTTTAATATGCAAAATAGGGTGAGTACCGTAGTCAGGATCCACAGAAAAGACCACTTTTTTTTCGATGGGCCTGAGCCTGGTTTCAGACTTAATAGTCATGTGAAAAGAGGACAATATTTATCGTGGAAAAGAGTCCTTGAATGGTAAGTTTGGGTTTCATCCTGTTTTAAATCTACGAAAAGAGGCCAATAATTTGAATAGGATTCTATAAAAAGTGGACAATATAAAATATAATATCCTGAGCTTGCTCTCAAATCAGTCCTTTTTATTACCCAAACTGGGGCATTTCATTTATGCAATCAATCTTCCGATTTTTACAGGAATTAACTTCTCAGTACTAAATGTAAGTGATACTGTCTGAAGCGGCTTTTAGAATAGCATAGACGGTAAACGTGTTCCAGAGTAGCGTGCCATCCATTTAAAAGTAGTAAAACTAATGGCATAAAAGAAATGATCCAGTTTGGGTAATAAAAAGGACTGATTTGAGAGCAAGCTCAGGATATTATATTTTATATTGTCCACTTTTTATAGAATCCTATTCAAATTATTGGCCTCTTTTCGTAGATTTAAAACAGGATGAAACCCAAACTTACCATTCAAGGATCTTTTCCACGATAAATATACTGTTATTCTTTCGACCAAGAAGTTTATGTTTGGTTTGCTGAGATGTGTGGAGTGTTATTTGCATTTGCAGACGGACCAAATACAATCTCAAGTCTGAGTCTCAAGCGCGGTCCTGTATGAATAAGTTAGTAAGCTTCACAGAAATTCGCTTCGAATATAACTATCCGGAATGAGAAATTACGCTTTTGTGCTTCCTCGTAAACCACAAATTGCACAACTTCTAAATATGTCTTCTGTCTTTGGGTGCGCCACCCCAATAAAATGTTCATCAACAGTAGTTCATTGGTGCCATGCCATGAGGGATAATTATGTAATTATCTATGCTTTCGTGGGTCTACTGACTGCTCGATTCTTATTTGCAGGCCGGAATCGTTATCGGACCATATCGGAAAATTGGCTCGGAAAGTTAACTGGCGAAAATTGGTGGGAAGCGATGCTGCCTATGATAACCCAAGCACTTTACCAGTGAGTGTTAGTTCTCCTGAATGTGTTTCTTATTTTTTGCCCTTTAATGCGGCATATAACATCCGGTTTTTGAAACGTATGTTGGTATGCTCGACACCGTATTGTTTGTAGTGTATGAAAATGGAAATACTGAGCACACATATGGGAGGGAATACTGTTTACACAGTGTTCAAGAACCAAATCCGGTCGTTATTTCGTTATTTTGCTTTATTTCGATATTGCGAGTGTGAGTACTTCGTTTGAAAGCCTTGGTGTGTCCAAGGTTGTTGCTCGTTTTTCGTTTTACAAATTTGAATTAATGTTGTTCTTTTCTATATGTTTCTGACAAGTTGTCATCAAAGCTTTATTGCCACAACTAAACGACTGAGCTTTCAGGAAGAAAGTGATGACGAACTTGCTGATGACGAGAATAAAGAGAAAGTCGATCTGAAGGAAAAGAAAAAAGAAGTTCCGGAAGCTGGTCCATGGCATTCTGTGGCCAAAAATCTACAGTAAGTCAACTTTGTTTTTTAGGTGACAACACTTTTAAACGCTTGGAATCTCCACATGCACATTGCACATGTCTTCAGTCTTGATGATATTATCGTTTTTTTGTGTGTCTCTATGAAATTTATCCTTATCCTTTTTAGCGAATCTCTTGCCCAGATCAATATTCTATTGGACAACCTCAGCGTGATTAACCATACGGATTATTGTGAGTTTGAGTTTTCATCGTTCTTTTCTGATAACCGTGTGACATAGATCATTTCGAGGAACCTCGAACAAAATTGGAACAATTGGAACGTAGATGTTTAGCATGACACGACCGGAAATTCGTATCACTGGTATGAAACTAGTTCTTTGTGTTTGAGGTAAACCTCTGACCATTGTCGATCCGTCTCTTCACGAACAGTATGCTGGATCTCAGGATGTGATCGCTAATTCCAAAGCAAACCAGTGGGTATGGAAGAGAAAGGTGAACATATGTATCATATACTTTACTTTCATGCTTCTTATTGTACGATTTCTATTTTTGTACATTGAAAGTTTGAGAGCTACATGTTAGGCCAGTATCCGGTTCATTAGAATCGAGAATCACACTAATATAGCTTAAAGAAGAAACATTATGTTATCAGAAATGTCCGTAACGTTTTATTTTGTTGTTCCGCTAACTTTACAAAATAATTCAGGCTCTGGCAGAGGCCTATAACATATTGGACGTGGCTATGCGGCAGAGGCCCACGGAGGGCATCGACGATGAATTCAAAATTAAATCTCAGTTCTTCAGGTAAGTTTCTGTTTCTATTTTTGTGGATTTTATGGTTTGTTCGTTTCTTCGTATAGTATGTAAAGGATTTTTTCCATTTCTATTACGGTTATGGTGCATCAGAAATTTGTGTGTTCTTTTTTGTCGTAGCATTAATTTCTACAGGATTCGAATATTCCTGAACCAGCCGTTCGAAGAGCCCTACGGGCTCTTCTCCGACTGGAGGAATCGGCCTTCGGCCGATTGTTACCCTATTTAAACATTCACACGTCTACAAAGTCATTTATGACTGGGGAAACGTAGACTATGAGTCTGGATCTCCATTAGGCTACCATGCAAATTTGCTATTGAAGGTGCAAATTTGCCATTGAAGGTGCAAGTTTGCCATTGAAGGTGCTAAGCCTAAACGTATCATAAGCTAGCACATAGCCTAAGCCCGCTGACTAGCTCACCGGCGAACCACCACCGGAATTAGAATATTGCATAAATTTAGAGGGCTCATGGCTGAACCACCTCCGGAATTAGCATATAAGGTATGGGAAGCCCGGAGGTGGTACGGGAAATTTATTAGAAACGTATCACAAATAGAGAAAATTACGCGAACCACCTCCGGACTCACCGGCGAGGTTTATGCCCTGAGCTAGCATAGCTCAACAGGTAGAGCGTTGGACTGTGAATCGATATATTGCATGCTGCTGCGGGTTCAATTCCCGCCAGCGGCAAAGATTTTATGTATATGAAATTTTCTTTATGAAAAGATTTCATTGTGGACATAAAAACAAACAAAATCCATGACAAGCTCTTCTCCTTTATATAATAAGATATGAATATGTGAGACTATTGGTACTCAACTCTTACTTTTACCGGCTCTTTCCCCTACATAATTATGTGGCCTGTGGGCTCTGTATTTTGCATAATTCATATTTTATCTTTGATAATAATGAGATAATCCATGTTTTTAACTTCAGTGAACTGAAACAAATGCGTGAATATTGGCGAGTGAGGAAAACGGGCGATCATATTTACGGGGACCTTGGATACAAAATATGTGAGATTCTATTCTATTCACACCCTTTGGTTGTGTTTCAAATTGTGAGGGGAGCTGATTATACAGTATCTCTCTAGTCTTGGCCGTAACCTTTAGCTTTATTAATTATCCATTTTCAGTTGGTACTAAGTACGATTCCCGCGAGCTGTACGATATTTCACGGAGATCTGTTCCATTGATGCCCGATGTGCATAATGGAAACAATTATAGTGTTTTACAGGTGAGAAATTGACATATATATTGCTTTTTTTTATGTGTTTCTGGTATTTCTGGTGGTGAGTTACAGAGCTGTACTTTAATTAGACCACTAGAAGATAAAGAGCTCTAAAAAAGATGCGGAGGAAGCTTTATATTCGTTCATTTCGTAATTACGTATTGGTGTAAAAAAATAATGGTAACAATTTTTTTCATATTCAGGTTACTGTACCGTGTGATTTAACAAGAAGAAGTACGCTTTCTGTTTCGGTTGTTAAAGGTAAATATTATCCTTTCCTTTCTATCTTTATTTCTATCTTTCTATCTTTATTCCTAACTAGAAGTGCTTAGCTTCCACCTATGTAATTATTCACCTTCAGATGATTTTGCAACCAGGAATTTGTTTGGGGAAGACGCGGATTCAGAGCTGGAATACATGAAAGTCGACAAAAAACAGGTTGGCCTTTCTGCGTCGTGCGTCGTAATCAGTTTAGTTTTAGAGTGTATTACACGTTCCACAACAGAGGAATGGATTATTCCCCCTGTTATTTCTTCCCTTTTGTGTATCGGCTGTTATAATTGAATGCAATGTATTAATGTATGTCAGTTGTGATAGTTGGATGTAATGAGTTATGAGTGTGTCGTCATTAGACATTTTTTCAAGTTACGAAAAGTTCAGAAGGACATTGACTTACTATTTCAGGTTGAAAATGTGTACTGGAAGAATGCACTGAGGTGGGCTCAGGAAACTCTCATTTGCCGAGATACCTTTAATCAGGTGGGTTGATTGGTTGTCGTACTTTATGTTCTAGAGTTCTAGCATTCTCAATTCTCTCCTTTCCAGTGCACTGAGCATGAGCACCGTTCCTATACGGTATGTTGTACAGTCAGTACAGTTAATTGTTAATGTGAAATGTGGTGATAGTATTTGAAAGTTTCTGGAGATGGTCAGACTCAGTCTATCGTGTTTGATTACTGAAGTCTTAAAAATAGCGCATGCAGGGAAGATAAAAATGAAATGGCGCATTCTTTTCAGTAAATAGTGTATGTAATCCTACAGTTATTTGTCGATAAATTAGACTCAACGAAGAATTTTATCCTTTTTCGTCGTTTCCGCTCCATACGAAGAACTGTCGTCAGACAGTCAGATCACGTTGGATTTGGTGAATAAATAGAAAGACTCTCTGTCTACTTCTTTCTTTCAGTTAGCCTCGGACGCCGTACAGTTGCGTAGCCGTCTTGCCACAGTAAGGGACGGCGTTCTCTTGGTTTCTCTATTCGACGATTGGTTATTGAAAATCCAGCTCAAATATCACCCATTTACGGTATGTTGTGCTTAAAGGAAACACTTGAAATCACTCACATTTAGTCATAGTCTTCGAACGTCTTTGTCGCACTATTGTATCGTATCCAACGTCCTTGGTATTCTGCCTCTGACAATGAATGTATATTTATTTGACCGCTTGCTTGTAATTTCGTTTCATTTAGCCAGGCGAGATTCCCGAGGAAGGCGATCCCTATTTGAATAGAACATTACGGCAAATGGTTGTGGCACAACAGTGTCAGAGGTACGGTACTCCCTTTGATTTAATAATAGTGTTTATGTTCTTTTCAACTTCGAACGTCATTCTTTTCATGACTTTTTGGATTTGCGTCTGTTGGATTTTGATGTCTCATGATTGATTGTCGCATTGAACATAAAATCTGTTCGCTGTTTCTGTTGATCATTTATCCATTTAACTCCAAGTCAGGTTACCTCAGGTCGAAATGTTCCGGTTTCCGATCAAAATCAAAATGTTGTCCCCATGACGCGTTGTGTGTGCTCCAGCAACTCTCAACATTTCCTTTAATCCTTATCCTTTGTCCGCTAGGGTTTAACTCATGATTTCAAATCTTGTCCGATTTAGGCATCTGAGACCGCAACTCTTCGTCGATTGCCCTCTTACAAGCTTACCCGATTTGCTGGACAGCAGAGGACTGCAGTCGTTCACACAGGCAGAGGTGCGTTGTGTGTGTTGCATGTGTTCGTATTGTGTTGAGAGATTGTTTGGTGATCTTGCAAGTTAATCGCTTTGCAAACTGCTAATGCTAAGTGTAGTTTTTTTTTCGGGTCAGCCGGTCAGCTAATGTGCGAGTATCTCTTATTCTTATAGATTGAAGATCGCGTGGAGAAACCTCGTCTACTGCTCGAGAAACTTCTATCCGTCGCCTCGCACTTTGCACTCGTCAAAATGACAGTCAATGCACTAAAGGAACATATGACGGACACTTACGATCCTCAGGTAACTTGGTCTTGGCTTAGGTAATGCTATTTAATCGATGGTGTCTGGGAAGTAAGTATATTCAAATTAAAGTAAAGTATAAATAAGGTAGGTGCACCGCATAATATCACTAAAAGTCCAGGTAAACGGTGCAGAGGTCTTGCAGGGCAAGTGCGTCCTGAAAAAAAATCATTCGAGTGGTTTTAGACATATCCGAATTTGCCCGTCCAGTTTCCTCTAATCACCTATAACTTATCACCGTCCCTCTCCATTTCAGATGATGTGGCGATGGCTGCGCTGCTCACCCACGAACTCTCAGATCACTGTACATATGACACATCGCAATTTTGACTTCGTTGTGGGAAAGTAAGCGTTGACTTTTTGTCGCTTACTTTGTTGTGGTTTAAATTTGGTAATTTGGTATTTGGTAAGCATGATGATTTTTGAGGTAGTCCAAAAAGAGTTGGTTTTCACCCTGTGTATGGCGTGCTGGCGTGCACTGCGCACTACATGTCTTTTTTGCTGGCGGATCAGAGCACAAAAAGAGTGCTGCATAGTGCATCAGCCGAAACAATGCCACTGAAAACGAAAACCCCTATCGTTCCACGCAGTCTTCTCATTCTCATTCTCGGTTTTGTTAGTTTGTTAAAACAATCATGCTTATTCTTCTCATTCAGGCAGACCTTCTACATCCGAGTCAACGAGGATGAAGTGGTGGTCTCCTCTAAGGAGGGCCATCTGATCCAGTGCCTCCGAGATCCGACTCTTCTCAAAAATGCATTCAAATTCATGGTGGGTGTTATCGTCGTATTGGTGTTTGGCCTTTTGCCTAATATTTTTATCATAGTGTATTGTATTTGTTGTTCTCTTTTGTGTCATCATACTGATTGTAAGCGTTTACTTCTCGGTTAGAAGTCGATTGGTTGTTTAATACTATTATTCGTATAGTGTTGTATTTGTTTGTCTTGCGTTGAATCACTATGCTGATTGCAATTGAAGTGCTTACTTCTCGGCTAGAAGTCAATTAGATTAGATTAGATCCGAAGCTCTGGAGTTGGAGTTGATTTCTTTCTTTCTTTTCTTTAGAACACGCATTTTCTGGTCAATTCGGTGGCCGTTCTCGGGAAAACTTGGTGGAGTTATCAGGTGGGGGAATATAATTGAATTAATGCGATCTATGAATTATTGTAAATTGATGCGAAAGTATGCATGCAATTTTTAACGAGATGTGACTGCATTTCCGTAAATCCGTATAAGTAATGCATGCAAATTTCTGGCCCGTTGGCCTGTTCTGGCATATATCAGGCACAGTATGGAACACAGTAATGAAAACGAGGGCTTTAGGCTTTAGGCTTTTGATTAAACGATTAAACTCAAACTATGTTAGTGCTATCGCGCCGCTTTGAGTTTATGCTTGTTATTGCTCTTAGCAACTGAGACTGTCTGCTTACTGTAACCTTGTCCACCTACTGTAGCCTTTCTGTCTTTTCCAGGTTCTGCATGCGAATATGAACGCAATGGATGCAGAGGGCAACATCTCTCCCACTCTTTACATGTGCAATTCGATGAGCACTTGGTCCATACTGTTGCAATTCCGATCTGAGGGAGACCCCACTATTTCAATAAGGAACATTGCAAAACAAGAGGTGAGATCTTTGTACATAATGCGCGATCATCTAGCTACCATTTATAAAGTATTTATATAAAACGTGAATTACACTTGTTCACTTGTAAATTAGAAAGTCTGGTTTAGCACCTAGTTTAGGAGAGATAGTTATGCAGCGTTTGTAAGAATGGCTAGTTCATGTTTAAAGGGCATGTCAAGGGGGATTCTGCGCAGAAAGGCATCTCCTGGCGCAGACTAAGTAAATCTCGAAAGGCGCCCAATACAGTAACCCATAAAAATGGCGCCAGAATAAAATATTTGAGGTTTTGTCATAAACTGAACAAAACCCGCCGCAACGCACGCAGGAGTTTTTTGGAGGGGTTTGAAATTGTTTTTCTTCTTACACGAAAGTTTTTGTTTATTTTTATTTTCACTTCCCTTACCTTCAAAACGCAATCTTTTTTTTGAGCCCAACATGCAAAACCGGCTTGATATTCCCTTTAATAAACTGTCTGAAAAAGTACTTGCTTTGTTCCCTATTCTTTATTTTGTGTATAACATATAGTGGTTCATTTGCCTAGTTATAAGTTATAAGGCATGCCAGGTTGTATAGTATAGTATATCACGTTTTGTTCAGAGACACGACTCGGATCCCCCTTTCATATTTCTCAAGTACCAGAATCTTCCTGGTTCTTCTATATGCAAGAAGATGGACAACATGTTCGCCATGTTCAGGGAATGAGTGCAGAGGAAGGAAGGTTATTCGCTAAGTGTTTGATTTTACTTGCTATGTCTTTCTACTAAGTTGAAGTAAGCAAGCGCTATTTATTTATTCACCGTTCTAGTTCTAAGTCAATTAACATTTTACTTTTATTTGTAATATACCCGTTTAAAAGTGCATATCAAAGCGACTAATTGGCTAATGAATGCTTGAGGATCGTGAGGGTTTAAGATAATTCTTATTTTTAGTTACAATTACGGCCAATTTACCAAATTCATTTTCAGTTACATTGTTGGAAAGGAACATTTTATGGATATTGATCTGTTGAAACACATCGATATTTTCAATAGTGTCTCCTAAAAACACAGCTGATGTGGCCTATTATCCCTTTTTTGCACATCAAATTTTGGTTGTTAATATGAAAATAATATTTTTGGGTGTAAATATGTATCTCTATTGTTGTGCTCGAGTGTTGATTGTTGGCTATTTTCGTTTCTAGACTTTACTTTGTTCTTTCCGATATTGCGTACTTTCACGATTTTTCACGTTTGGTAAATTGCATCTTTAATATACTGTGAGACTTTTTTTGCTGACATTGTGGTGAACTGTCTATTCAGTATGCATTATCTTACTGGAATTCATTGAGTATTGGCCTGATTTTATCTAATTTTATTTTAAAAAAAAACAGTAAACTGTTGTCGTTCGATTTTGACTGTAAATATCATGCCACAAATTTTTGAAATGAACTTGCATTATTTATGGATATTGTAGGAATAGGAAGCTGTTGTCGTTGTCGTTCGATTTTGACTGTAATTATCATGCCTTCTGGAGATACCTTAACTGCCTTATTTTTAGATGGTTGTGTGGCCAGCTGCAATTCTTCTCGGGAACGCTGTGCGGAATGTGTTCAATAGAAGAGCGCACGAGTATCCACATAAGGTTGGGTTCATAACTTATGACATGTTCACTAATTTATGTTTCTGGTGGTGAGGTGAGAGGTGAGGCTAGCTTGACTATATCTAACCACACAATAAGTTATTTCCAGATCCAGATTGCTCGCACTTCTGCATTGTCTTCGAGGCAATACAGTGTCAGTCGATGTCAACTCCGACAGTCCTCTTCTACAGTTAAAAGGAAAGAAAATCCATTCGGTAGGAGCGAGGTGGGTTTCGCATACCGTTGCATATTTTTTTTATAGAGTATTATATTTGAGATATAAAAGCTGCGTATAATATGAAACTAACAGTTATTTTTATTTTGTGTCC
Source organism: Pelodera strongyloides (assembly GCA_036852015.1). Lineage (NCBI taxonomy): Eukaryota > Metazoa > Nematoda > Chromadorea > Rhabditida > Rhabditidae > Pelodera > Pelodera strongyloides. The sequence goes on from JAANDG010000316.1 coordinate 115,979, forward strand.
AATCCAAATGTGCGTAGTCTAGTTCTCTGTTGTTTTTCGGCAATTGTGGTTAGCTTTCAGAAGACGAAGTTAACCTACCTTCAGTCTTCCTTTTATAAATTAACCTATCCATTTTTTAGTTGTTAAGTCGTGCTGGTGGATGCAGCATACGAGCGAGCTCTTCAACTTCTACATCGAGAACCGAAGAAACACCTTCAAGTGAAGAGTTGGCAGCCATTTTATCGGATGAGAAATGGTGGGCTTTATGGCTTATTGATTACCAGCCGTTCGAAGAGCCCTACGGGCTCTTCTCCGACTGGAGGAATCGGCCTTCGGCCGATTGTTGCCCTATTTTAAAAAAAGAAATTTATACAAAGGTAGAAGACACTACAAAGTTATTTATGATTGGGGAAACGTATAATATGAGTCTGGACTTCCATTCTACTAATGGTAATGGAAGGTGCTCTATTTAGAGCAGAGGGTTTCCCGTATCATAAGCTAGCATAGCTCAACAGGTAGAGCGTTGGACTGTTAATTAGTGTTAATCGAGAGGTTGTGTGCTGCTGTGGGTTCGAATCTCGCCAGCGGCAAAAAATTTTGTATCTTCTCTTTCGATTGTGACATTTTTCTTTATGAAAGGTTTGCGTTGCGGATTCGGTGACAAACATCTAAGCTCTTCTCCTTTATATAATAAGATTTACGTGCTCCGGATGTTCGGAACGTGCTAACGGAGTTCGAGCATTTAAGTTCCATTTCCTTGTGTAGAAGTAGACTAATAGGCCCTTCACTCTCTTCAGGTACCCCGTCTATCGGTTTGAGGGCGTCCGTTACGCTGCTCTGCTTGCCCGTGCAAAACTCGCGCAAACAGTGTTTAGTGTGGCCTATCTACCGTACTCAGCCTATAATTTCAGGTAATTAAAGCGAAATGCTAGCCCCTTTGGAAAATTTGCATATGATAAGCAAGTCCTATGTATCCTATGCTAATTTTGTACGATCGTCCACGGCAATCGTACAAAATTAGCATAGAATACATAGGATTTGCTTATCATATGCAAATTTTCCAAAGGGGCTAGCATTTCGCTTTAAGGAACTTTATTATTCTTAGTAATTATCATTAGCTTTTTGTCTTCCAATGCCCGCCTTTGTCTAGATATATTATAGTTAACTGCAAAATATCCATTCATTTAGCCAAGGTGCTGTTGACAGCACGTGGTTCTACAGCACCGCAACTCTGGCCTTTGCAGCTCCGCTGTTGCTCATCCTTTTTAGTAGGTGAGCAGATTTTATGAAATGACACTTTACTAAGTACTTTAATGTGCATATAGTTGACTTGAATATGTTAAACTTCTTATAATGTATCTAGTATTTATTATAATATAACTATGTTTTAATTGAAACGTAATAAAAGTGTAATCATTCACTGACTACTGTAACCGTACTGTACTGTATCATTTTTATTGTCATTTGAAAAACGAAAACGTCTTTTCAGGTACTTGAACCGTCTGGTTGGTGTGATAGCAATGAATGAATCAAATGACTTTATACGTATTGGATACCTGTCATTTTGGGGGGCACGCAGAAATAAGGTCAGTTTTCATGAACAGATGTCTGAACTTTGTATCTGCAGAGAGTTTTCGAATGGTTCACAGCCGCCCACAGCGCTTGAGTGTGTAAAGTACTGTAGGTATGTGCCGTGCCTTTAGGGCTATAAAGGCTCGACAGGTGCTTACTGTAGTTCATTAACTGCGGAGGTCAGATCTGCTATAGAGACCATAAAACTTGCTGGATCGTTGGATGTGTAACTCCTGCTCCTATTTCAGTTCCTGGCCGTGGAAGATGTTCTCCCACTTTCTGAAATTGGAGCCACTACCAGAGACCAAGTAGTCAAACTGACTTGGTACTCGGAGTAAGTTTTTTTTCAGTTTGATTTCGTTAACATCAGCTTTGCCTATGTTTGAGTATAAACATTACATTACTGCTCTGAAAGTGATAACCTCGTATTTCCATTCGTAGCAAGCTAATGTCTTTCCAAGCTAACATCTAACATTTAGCAGAGTCAGCGTATTTTAGCAAAAAAACGTGAAAATCTAATCTTGTAACATTTCTTACCACGATTCCTCCAGTCGGAACGGCTGGTAACTTACCAGCCGTTCCGACTGGAGGAATCGGCCTTCGGCCCATTGTTACCCTATTTAAAACATACTCACGTCTACAAAGTCATTTATGATTGGGGAAACGTAGAATATGAGTCTAGATAGCCATTCGACTAACGGTTATGGTACCATGCAAATTTGCCTTTGAAGGGCTCTGTGTAGAGCAGATTGTTACTCTTGTGATAAGCTAGCATAGCTCAACCGGTAGAGCGTTGGACTGTGAATCGAGAGGTTGTGTGCTGCTGTGGGTTCGAATATCGCCAGCGACAAAGATTATGTATGCTCTTTCGATCGAAGAATTTTATTTATGAAGGGATTTCGTTGTGCACATAAAAACAAACCCTTGACAAACTCTTCTCCTTTATAGAATAAGATTTGCAGATTTGGACAGTACTTTTTCCTGCCGACGAAAAACATGGAAATTGTCGACAGAAACCGGGCCGAAATTCTCTTCGGCGATTTGGGATCTTTCCAGGAAATAAAGAAGAAAGATTCTTAGTAAATAATAATAAATGAATTTTTGAATTTGTATGTGGATACCCAATTCATGTGTAGGCGTGCCAGCTAAATCATTGTGGAACGGGGGAGGATTTTAGTGACTGTTTTCAGTTTTCTAGTGGTCTAAACCATTTGGCGACCACTTGCGACGGGTTTTCTGTAGCTGTAATCGCAGCGTCTCCTTCGTTTTTCTGCGTAACAGGAAGTAATCGAGTGAGCACAAACCACTGCATGCTTTGTGCCCGCTCTTTCAAGCTAAAATTTGCATTCTCGTCTCTCACAATCAGACAAACGTAAGCTAAAAAATTTACACACACATTATTGATAAGTGAATCATTAGTTCAGTTTCATACCACCGATTTAAGGCAAACAAAGAACATTGTAGATACAGCGGGGTTTGAGTAGACGATTCCTATCTTTTGCGCCGGAAAGAAGATTTCTAAAGGATTAAAGCATTGGAGCTTGCATGCGTTGAGGGAAAAATGTGAGATAAGAAAATTGAATTTGGAAAGTATGGGAGGAGAAACCTAAAGTGTGCAAGTTTTCTTTACACACCTGCCTCATGATGGGAGCGGTAATAGAGGATTTATAAGCACTTTCTTCCGCATGGAAATTCAGTACCAGAGTGCGTAAGCATAGTTTATGGTACATTAATTAGTCACATTTGGAAGGAAGGCAGTATGTGACGTCACTGTATGTGGGTAGACGCGTGGTTTGTAAGCTCGGTGCGTCACGTCCGATCCAGGCAATATTGGTTGCAGATGCCCATCCTAGATGTTTCAGCGTGCTGGCCTCACCCTCACAGTCAATAGGAGCTGGCAAAATTTGCGGAGTACGGTGCATTTCTACATTGAAGATAGCACGAAATGTGAGCAACGTGTTAGAGCTTAGAGCTAGAACATAGCAATACATTGCGGTTTTGCTCATTGTGTTCCCTATGCATTCGTATCCATTATCCCAAAAGATAACTGTAAATTATGGTCTCCCCGTGTTGTCACCCCTCCCGACAAGTGAATGCGTGTAATCTCTTATCTACTCCTCCGACCAGTCGTAATTCTCATTTAGTGCCCGTTCAAAGCAATTTATTGTTCCTTTTTGTTACACTTTGGCCTTCCGCTTAATGTGCAACGGTAGGTAAAGAGGGAATTCCGTTAAAGCGAAATATGGGTCGGTTTTTGAAACGCATCGTGGACATTTGAATTCTTACGCATTTATGCTAATTTGCTCGAATTTAGCCCTAATTTATGTTCATTTGCATATGCTGCATACAAATGCTGATGTATTCGATGCGTTCAAAAACCGGCCGGTATTTCGCTTTAAAGAGTGGTAATATTTTTATTTAGGTTATATCCTTTTGGGGCGTGCGAGGTGTTCCTAAATAGTTGCCTCGTGTGTTGCCTTGTTGCAAAAATATTAGAAATGTTGTAAAGCATCACATAACAGATTTCCAATGTAACATGTATTTTGCTTTGCTTTTAACTGAAGAGTTTATATAGATTTACGGTGTACTTTTGGAAATTGGAACTAGTAACTGCCCACTCGCGGCTCGCTACTACTGTAATGCTACAGTGTTTCTGGGAAAACTCGTGGAGATCCAGTAACGATCGTTTTGCTGCCTCATCTGAAAACTATTCATAGTGCTAAATTAGTGTCTTTGATTTGCGAGACTTTTTTCAAAGCCGTTGTTACCAAACAGTCATTTCCTTTCTTATGAAACCTTTATCCATTGTATTTATCCTTTGGATAGTTTCGTTCAATAAGCGCTTAGAATCTTAGTAGTTCACCAAATGACAAAAAAATGTTCCCCTTTTCAAGGCATAATGTCCCCATGCCGTTTATAAGCACCAAACACCTACTTACTGATTATCCGGTTTCTGTAAGAATCTTTCTTATTATATAAAAGACTAACTGTAGCCTAAATTTACATACCGATGTGCGTTACGGATTACCGATGTGCATACCGATGTGTGTTAGAATGCAAATTTTCGTGTTCGGGTATAAAAAGAGTGTCGCAGCTCAATATCGAGGTATGCACATGCAATTGTTTCCTATTATGTGAATTTCTTATGATACGTTTGAAACTTTGTACATAAGTATGCCCCCCTGCTAAACCAATCATATTTCCATGTGAATGTGAGCCGCCTCAGGCGGCGTGAGCCGACTGGTAAATAAGAACAGGAGCCCCAAGTCATCACTTCTTTAAAGCGAAATACCAGTCGGTTTTTCTCTGCAAATAGTTCGTAGGTATCCGGAATTGAACCACGGTCACCCGCGATCTCCGGCGCCAAGAGTCACTTCACTGCCACTGCGCTATGGAGGTACTTGATTTGAAATGCACCGGGTAGCTGATAAGAGCGAGTGCTATTTTGACACCAAATCTTGACAAAATTTGAAAATGCCCATTGGTCTATAAACGGGCTGGCAATGTATGGGGCGTAGACCCCTAGGAATATTTTCAGTACAAAATTCAAATTTTGAGTAGTATTTTCTCTATTTTCCACTTATTTGTTTTAATTCTTGTATTGTTTTCCATTAATAAAAGGATTTGGACTATTTCTGAACAAAAAACTCCAAACCGGGTGGTATTTCGCTTTAAAGCAATGAAAGGAATTTACGTGGCAAAGTTTGTTAACCACACTGCCAGCTTCATTGTTGCACGAGATTTCCGAAAGTCTTATAATTATCTCTCGAATTAAAAATCATCATGATGACGTTTATTTTTCCTTGAGTCAGAACTTTGAAAATATTTTTTTTTGTTTCTATGTGCCTATGATGCATGTTATTACATAATCTTCAAATTTTATTGGATTTTATTACTGTGCATTTGCAAAAAAACGCATTATGGGTGTGCCGGATGCTCAGCTCACACCTAAACCACATAAACAGGCTCACGTGTCTTTTTCTGAACGAAGTCGTCGTAAATGGCACTTGGTTAGGGGATACACAGGTAGACGAAATAATGCGCAGCCCACAGAAAAACCGTCAGTAGCCGGCCACCAAATGGTTTTCACTAAAAAAAAAAGAAATTTGTCGTCACTGACCATTTGGAGACAATATTGTGACATGTGATCAATTGACATCGGTTTGCGAGAAAACTTCTGAAATAAACTGCCAAGCGCTGATTCGCCGGATTCGGTTTCTCATTTAGGAATATTTCCAATATCACACAAGAAAACGTAATAATTGCCGAGCCACAGAAACATCCAATGGTTTTCACCGCAAAAAAAAACCATCTGTTGACTTGCTAGTGACTATTTGGTGACCAGCTGATGACGGTTTTTGATGAAAATTGGTGACTACAACGTCACCAAGTAGTCACCAACTTGGTTAGCTCACGAAAAAAACCAGCGGAACCGTCACCAAATGGTTCCTCCGTTTCCTATGAAGATGTAATAATCATATGTCTTATCTGTAAGCTAACTCAGTACTTTTCAGGGATGAAAGGGTCGGCGACCTCTACTGTTATTACATTTTCAATATGTTTATTAGTGGCGAATGCTCAATTAAATGGATATCAACTACTGCAAAGGTCAAAAATGAAAGACGATGTTTCACGAACAATGCTGGTTAGCTTTTCTGACAATGAGAGTTGCATCGATGAAACTCCGCGCCATCACTGCACACAAAAGGGGTCCGCCACAGGGACGGCATTCCCTATCTAGGATGCGCGGGTTGTGCGCCACAGGTGCGCGGAAATGTTCATCCACTTGGCGCGCTCGCTCTTCGAGGAGACGCAGTAGATGTGCCATGTGTGTGCCATATGGTATTCGCGCAACCGTGGCGCGCACTCCGCTCACAATAGAAGTGGTGTTCCGTGTGGCGAAACCTCTGTTGTGCTCGGCGATAGCGCGGGGTTACACGTTCAAGGTAAATATAAAGTTTTAAAAGTTGTATTCGTGGGTGTTGGAATTACTATCTGCTGGTACTTCCTCCCCTTCTTACTATGGAAATAGTGTGTGCTCCGATATTCTGAGGTGTACGATGCTCTGTTGCCACGCGGGTCTTATTATATACAATCTTTATTGAATGTAACTGCAATCTTTATATATGGTAATCAGCAGAAGTGAAGACGGCCAGAAGTCTGGAGTGCCCGGATGACTTGGGGCACGGCGATGTTGAACAGCTGGATACGAAGATGGCGATGTAGTGTCCCAGATTAACTGGACGACACCCAGATGACTTAGGATTGGGCGATGATGAACGGCTGCGGAGAGGGCAGCTGAAGACGAAGATGGCGACGCGGCCTTCCAGATGAACTGGACCACACCCAGGTGAACTGGACCACTAATATCTATTGACTGGGATTTGGCAACGATGAAGACAGAAGCGGCGGGACAGCTTGGAGGTGAACGGCGTTGGAAATGAAGAATCTGAGATGCACTGGGGATGGAAGAGTCGACCCAGAAAGCTTTGGTTTAGGAAGTCCGCACCAGATGACTTGGCGCAGGCGGCGAACCCAGATGACGTGGGCCAACAGCAACGGTAGAACCTGATGACTGAGAGGTCCGATGGTACGGGGAACCAACTGACTGCTCGTAACGGCTATTTACGGGTATTATATACTCTATGCCTCTGGATGTCTGATGGAGGCGGAGCCGAATAACTCTGGTATTCTAATGTATGAAGAGATAATTGCTCTTTTAGGTTAAAGCGAATGTCAAACCTGATTCACAGATATTCTATAACACGCTGTCACAAAATACCGTAGTTTAAATTTAAAAAATTTATCTCTCGCGCCCTCCTCTTTTTCTTTGCTGACTTAAAAAATTTCTCTCGCGCTCTCCTCTTTTTCTTCGGCCGACTTAAAAAATTTCTCTCGCGCCATCCTCTTTTTCTTTGCTGACTAATGGGGTTTGCAAGTATGCCCGATTTTCTTTGCAAGTATCGAAAAATTTACCGTATCTTGGCACTACACGAGCATATCTACAGGCAGTTTTTACGACCGATCGCCACGGGACCAATTGTTCAACAAAAAATGTCTTTGATGGCGGATTTTCTATAGTGCGGATGTGTCAAAGTTACGGTAAAGTTGTGTAAAAAGCACACGATTTTGCGAATTGATACTTGCTAGGAAAACTCGCGGTTTTTGGCATACTTGCAAACCCCATAACAGCCTCGTAAATTCAAACGTCCGGTGGACAGAGTAGGCTGATTTTGTCCAGATGACCAGAAACCCATATTGAAGGACTTTTTTGGAGGGGTTTGAAATTGTTTTTCTTCTTATATGAAAGTTTTTGTTTATTTTTATTTTCACTTTCCTCACCTTCAAAACATAAGCTTTCTTTTGAGCCCAACATGAAAAACCGGCTTGACATTCCCTTTACGCTCCGCCCAATATCAGTATCAGCTGTGCAACTTTGAAGGATGGTTGTTGCTTGTTGCTTCGGATAATGGGAAATTTATTTGCATAATATAATCAGCTGTTCGTCTGGCGAGAATGTGTGTCGGGGAGAGACGATAGACCGCGCGACATGAGTCAGCACGGGAGCTTACACCATAATCGGGACAATAATAGAGTATATATTTGGAGATATTCTGCGTAAATCGTTAACATTGCAGAATATCTTCACACTTACAGTAAGAAAAATTATGTAAAACATCTTATAGGACATTGAAGGACATCCGGAGATTGTGGAGGAACACAAGCTCTATCACATTGCGAATATCTTAAAAAATATCGATGTAAGTATTTTTTATGATACATATAACTTATTGCTAACAACAAGACACGACATTTCCTGTTTCACCTCATACTGCACTTGTGTGCAAAAGATGAAAAGATGCAAGAGTACATGAAGAAATAAGTGTTTTTTTCGTCATTGTCAGTCAGAGTAGTTGTTTGTACATGACTTATGATTTATGATTGAGTTCATGTATTACTGTAACAAAACTCCCGAAAATAAAATTAATAGAAATATAAAATGTTTAGTTGTCAAACGCTACAGATGATGACTGTACCAAGGATATGTTTGCACTGGTTAATTCAGTTGTCAAACTTGTGAGCGATGTACGCACTAAGCAACCACTCGTGCTGGATGATTTTGATAAAAACGTCACACTAGTTGGTAAGGCACTAACTAAGCTTACTCTGTGTTTTTGGGGCTGTTGGACGACAAATTTCATTATACATTGTTGTTTTTGTACATGAACAAATGAACCTAAGCAGCGGTGTATTAGAGTTTGTAAACATTTTCTCTTCCTCAAGCTGTTGATATCCAATTTCAGTGCTCGACTCATCGGCAAAGCCACAATCTGGAATTCTGAGAGGACATTTTACCTTTTACGGTCTCTATGCTCAGTGTACGACAACTATCCATTACAAGGGAAAGGATGGGAGGGAATTCAAGGGAGATTACTTCAGGTAAAGAGGTTCATGATCTAGCTTATATCAGTCAAACAATATTACTTCAGGAAGAGGTTCACGAACTAGGTCATATCAGTCAAACAATATATCTGACCAACTTTTGGTCATCTGAAGAAGAATTTAAATCTTAAGCAGTAAACTTCCAGGATGTTCCTCGACGTAAAGTTCCGAGACTATCGAAACAAGAATGAAACCGATGTCTGTGCTGAAGGTGTGGGAAAACAATGGGCGATTGATGTCTGTCTCCCGAGAACCTGCTCATCCGAAAGACTTTTGCACATGATCAGGGATGCTCTAGGTCTGTCCCTACTTACACTTAGATATGTATTTTTGCGAAACAATGGATTTTGGGACTAATCCTTTCCTTCACAAAGTAAGCTGCTTCAACATAATTGTTGTGTTATAAAAAAGCAGCCGATTATAACAATGGAGCATATGAACAAACTTACAAACAGAGTACGAACATTTGACCTTTGAAATATGTCGTTGTTGTTGATTTATCAATTAAATGAAATAACATACGAGCTTTGTGTAACATACACCATACTTTTAGATGAGAAAATTCATAAAGCACCCGTATGCAAAATACTCAATGTGAACGACAATGTGGTGAAGACCAAACCTGGCACTTACATAGTGGCGTAAGTTAAAGGGAATATGTAGGCCCTTTTTGAAGTTAAGCTGTGTTGATTCTTCATAGGATGTATGTTCCTCATTAAGGAAACAACAACAAAAGTTGTCCAACGCCTGTTAAAGGGTCAGGCCCATTTCAATTGACCCCTATTTTTGATGATTCCATCTGATTCTCCATGTCAACTATAGTAGGCTACGATATTTTTCTAATTTTCAAGCGCAAAATTCACGCACTATTCAGCAAGTTACCATGGCCAGTCATACCCAACTATCTATCGCAGTTGTCACGCCCCTCCCCGCTAATTGGGCAATATGCTCTATTGGGCGTGGCAATTGCGATATTGGCCAATCAGCGCGAACGGGCGTGACAACTGCGATTGATTGTTGTATATAACTGGCCATGGTAAATTGCTGGAAACTGCGTGAATATTGCGACTGAAAATCGGAAAAAAAATCAGCCTACTATATTTGAAACGGAGAATCCGATGGAGTCGTCAAAAATAGGGGTCATTTGAAATGGGCCTGACCCTTTAATAGAAAATAAACTATAAAGTTCACCCTTTCAATAGTAAACGCTATACTTGAGCCGGTGCCATAGGGCGCATTCGAGATGGACATTTTCCGGAAAAGAAAAGAAAAAAGTTGTTCGAGATGGACACCGAGAAAAAAAATAATACATGCTAAATAATTGTCGAAAATGCAAATGTACCGTAATTGAAACTAAAATCAATCGACAATTTGCATGTGAATGCGTGGCAATTGCATTCTTTTCTGGTGAAATCCATCTCGAACAAAAGTTTTCTTTTTCTTTTCCGGAAATGTCCATCTCGAATGCGCCCATACAAAGTCGGGGGCAATGGAAACTTTTTCAAATATGCATGCAGATATGGACAAATAGCATTATTCAGAGACATATTTGCATACAAAGTCGAATATTCGAATTTACATACTCATCCGCCTATTTAAATTCACGTCTGGTGTGGAAACTCTAGTTTCGCGTTTGTTTTGCGCATGTTGAGTGCCTACATATTCGCTTTAAGAATTTCGCTTAGCGTTTAACAAAACACATAAAAACTAGTTCAGATTTCGTGTAGATCTACGTGTAACTTTCGTTTACCATGTTGGAACTGCCTTTTAGAATATTATAAACTAATATTGTAACTGCGAAAGATGAAGACTTCATATTTCAGTGCCATTATGCTTCTAATTATTGGAATTTGTTTCCTTGCTGGTATCTATGACTATTTCTTCCACCACCTTTTCAAGGATGCACCATTCACTAAGGGTCAGTTAGAAAATAATTTGTAAGTTGGGGTTATAGAATATGTGAAGAACGTTTTGCTAGACAAACTGAGAGAGAGAGAGAGAGAGAGGGAGAGAGAGAGAGAAAGTCAGAAACACGAAAGGCCTCCTACTCCTAGTGAACAAAAGAGATAGAGTTGTAGTTAGTAATTCAATCTACGAAAAATACAATATTTTAGGGCTCGGTTTCAAGATTTTCATGGCATTTTCAATGTACAAGAATATTTCCGAAATCTTCAGTACAGCTGGTGCGAAGAAGGTGCGAATTTGTAGTAAAGAATTGATTTGGAATTTAAGTTTGATGATTTTTTTTGTTAGACATAAAAATATAACACATTCATGGCATTGTTTAGGCTGGCCAGATCGGACCGATTCATTGTATTCGTTTCTTTTCAATGGTCTGGGTCATTTGTGGACACATGCTCTCCCTCTTCCTTTATTATGGAAGTAAGTTTCGGCACTAATGAATCTCCTCGTCATCGCCGCGAAGAGGGACCGCCAAAGCGGCGTCGCGGATATATAAAAATAAATAACCCGCTTTTGGAGTGGGCGGCGGCGGCGGCAGGCAGCGCCCCAGGTGCCCCATCTGGTATTGTAAACCTTTCTCGCACTTGTGGCGTACGCCCAACGCATGAAGGTGCGCGACGCGCGCATTATTTGATATTGTAAAAGATTGTATGAACGTGTCCCGTGTACGCATACGGATGGCAGTAAGCTTATTGAATTGTGTTCAGCTAACCCACTCGATGTTCGCGATGAGACCACCCATATAATGACAGAAATCCTATCAAATGCTTATTTCGCGGTTGATTCCTTTTTCTTCCTCTCCGGTCTCTTGCTTGCATTCATATGGTATGTTGCAGGTTATTTTTTTTTTCAAAACTTTGGCTACCATAATTAGCAAGACGTGTCAAAATATTTTCTGTATGCGGCTTTTCGTCCTAACTGGTATGCACAAGTATGGGTTCACACATCACATCGATCATCACAAGCGATTTACTAAGAAACCCAATTTTATGTTCAAAGACTTCAAAAAGAACAAGAAGAGAGCAATGTCACCTATTGCATGGACAATGTTCTACGTTCATCGGTTGATAAGGTACGCAGGAGGTTTTGTTTTGTGGCTAACTTTTCGTCTAGTCGTGAACTCGCCGCGCAAAAATTTTGCGCCAGATTTTCGATACACACTTCTCGAGTTTCACCAGAATACATACATAATTACTCTCTTAGTTATTTGCCTCTTCAGACTGTCTCCTCCCTATTATATTCTCATTTTGTTCTACACCTTTGTCTTCCTACCGTGGCTGAAGGATATGCCCATCTATATGTCAAATCCCAATAAGGATCCTTGTTTGGAAAATTGGTGGATCAATCTATTGTACCTAACGAATTTTGTCCGCTACAAGGAACAGGTACTTTTTCGTTGAAGGCTAGCTAGCCTCGGTTTTGGAACAATATGTATGGGTACCTAAGACAACTTTATTTTTGCGAAAGTCGTTCAATTTTTTCTTTCATGTTGCAGTGCTACCTTGTCGCTTGGTACCTCTCCACTGACTTACAAATCTACCTTTTCGCACCCTTGATCTTGGTTCCTCTCGCTATGGGAACGGTAAGTGTTAAAGGGTCAGGCCCATTTCAAGTGACCCCTATTTTTGATGATTCCATCTGGTTTTCCAAGTCAATATAGTAGGATACGATATTTTCCTAATTTTCTAGCGCAAAATTCACGCAGTATTCAGCTATTTACCATAGCCGGTCATACCCAAGTATCAATCGCAGTTGCCACGCCCCTTCGCGCTAACTGGGCAATATGCTCCATTTGGCGCGTGATAATTGCGATATTCGCCGATCAGCGCGATTGGGCGTACCAACTGCGATAGATGTTGGGTATCTGGCCATGGTAAATTGCTGAATAGTTCGTGAATTTTGCGCTTCAAAATTAGAAAAATATTGCATCCTACTATATTTGATATGGAGAGTCAGAAGTCAGAATCATCCAAATTAGGGGTTATTTGAAATGGGCTGACCCTGATCTTTTTCTACACGCGAGTTCGTTTTACTGTGAGCAGCTACCAAGTAACGTAGCCGCTACGAAATACTGTATCTTAGGTATATACCGGCATCAATAATTGTAGCTAATTAAGCAATTGACTATTGATTTTGACTTACAATTAGACGGAAGTCTGTGTATGACCTAAAAAGACAAAAAGATAAAATAGAGTGTGGCAACTTAATATATCCAGGTACCGGGCCTTATCTCTGCTGCGGTGATCTTCCTTGCTTCAACTGGTGCCAATATTGGTACAATTTACCACTACTACTTCCCTCCAGATGACTATGCAATGGGCTGGCAGGACCCGCGGATGTTCGAGAAAACTGATCTTGAGTTAGTTAGATAATACTAATGTTTTCATATGTGATAATATTTTTGTAACTGTACCAATGAGCTCCTCTCCAGCATATCTGTCAATATATATGTTAACACTTTTGTTTACTTTCTGATCAATATGAATAATTCCAGCCACTACACAATGCTCGTCTATGATGCACCTTGGATCAGATGTCAGATTTATATCATTGGAATGCTGGTCGGATGGTTCTTGCAAATGAGGAAATCACTCAGGATTAATAGGGTTTGTGATTTGTAAAGATCTATGCGAATGGAGAAAAACCATGCTAAACTGTGTTATGCAAAAAAAATGAAAATGCGTAAATCGATGCAATACACGTTAAAAAGGTGCTCTCTATCGTCGCCAGGTTCTTGCTAAATTATATTTTATAAATTCGCGTGAACTTGGCGGAATAACCAAACAAAAATACTGTACGTAAAATGTCGTTTGCGCATATGATTCCTATATTAGTATTTTTTGCAGATTCTCAACTTGGTGCTGTGGTTTTTCTCGTTTGTTCTTATGGGAACTGCTGTTCTGGGACTACATAGATGGACTAACGGGTGGGACATGTTTCAATATTTTTTTCTTTTTTCGACTGATTTAAAAAAAATGTGTAACAATTTTTACTGCGCGTCAAGGCATGTATTGATTGGGATGATAAATCAATTTCAGTTGGCACATGCCCGTCTTCTGGCGCGCCATGTATTCTGCCTTTTCAAGGCCCGCATGGGGACTCGGTCTTTCCTGGATTGTCATCTCATCTTTCTACGGATACGGAGGTAGGACTCCGTTTTTTTCAAATGAACCATAGAAACTGATTACAACATGTGATTTGAAGGAAGTTCACTTTCCACTTTACTCCTTGTTCAAGTGCTAGAGTTTATTATGAAATCTTTTTAACAAGAAGGTGAACTCCTTATAATAATAACTCTTGATTCCAAAAAAGCGTGTATAACAATGATAGCAAGTGAACGCATGCTCTTAACTATTCTCTATACTTCAGGTCCAATCAACGACTTTATGTCGTGGACGATCTGGGTTCCCCTCGGCCGTCTCACTTATTGTTCTTATTTAATTCACATCTGCATCGTCCTCTACTTTATGGGTATTGACAAGACTGGACTTGTTTGGAGTAATATGACAGACACGGTAGGACATTGTACATATATTCAATAATCAACCGAACAAGCTACTAATTTGAAAGCGTATATTTACTGAACTACTGAGACGACCACACTTGTAAAAGGGTGGCGCGCGGCGAAAAGCTGGCGCGAAAATACCAGTTGCTCACGAACTGTTATTCTGTGAGCTAGCGACTCGCGCGAAGTTGGCGAGAGCATGACGAAAGCTCGCCACAATTCAAATATTCACGTTGTAAGGGTATGTCGGTGCAGGCGAATGTTAAAATGGTAACACTGAATTTTTTTCTTCTTGGATTCATTTGATAACAGATAATACATGGTTTCAGATGTTGTCCTATGTCTTGCCCAGTGTTGCAGTCACATATTTCTTTGCCATTTTCTGGAGTAGTTGGTTTGAGGTCTCTCTCGGAAAGGTGGGGGCTTGACTTTTTGGAATTGCTTTATGTATAAGTTCCACTGTATTTCGCTAATATCGTAGAGAAAAATACCCGGAACGAAGCATGATCTAACATAAAATCGCTAAATATATAAAGCTCAAAAATTAAGTAGATATTGGGAACTGTTTATTTTCTTTATCTTTATGTTCATTCACTACAGGTCGAAGGGCTATTGATCGGTGGTATCCGAAGGCCCCCACCAAAGATACAGCCGATAGCTGATGTAAACGTTGAAACGGTTAGTAATCGTAAAAATACTTCAGAAGGGAGTAGTCCGGCATCCTCGTTAGAATCTTTCGTGACCCCTTCCACCGTCGTCTTTATGTCAAGGGCCGGGGGCGGTACTGTACGGCGCGATAAGATCACTCTATCGTATGAATAGCTTGCGGACGCGAAACTGGTGTTAGAAAATTACAAGCCTATCATGTCGCATATAGTAGATTTGACTTCGCGCATGTTAAAATAACTCCGGGGATGTCAACATACAGAATGTTCTCTTGTCTTATTATGTCTTTTCAAGTTTATTTAAATTCGCATATTTCAGCCAAAAGGAGACAATTTCCAAACAACAGTGGTTCCACCAGTTAATGGAAATGGAGCTCCAAAAGACAACTGGTCATAACCTTTAAATAATATGGTACCTTACACCTTATTTGATTCCTGAAGTTTTCCACATGTAACTTTCACATTTTGACATTTCTTCATAACTAATTAAAATAATCTGAACTGGCAAATTCATAGTAAATGTATATAAACAATAAACTATATATGAAAAAAAAACACAAAAATATGCCTAGCGAGACGGAGCTTGTAAAACATTCCAATAAATACTGACAAGTTGCCAGCTAGCTATTATTCATTTTATATTACCCTTTATGCATAGTTATTACATTTTTTCTCCATATATATGAATAAAAAGTGAAAACCATTATGCACAGTTGGTTAAAATTGTAGAATACTACCCCAGTGTAGTAGACTACCCAAATCGGGAATATCAACAAAAAAATGTAAAAATACTACCCCCAGTTACGAATATTACCCCAGTGACGTGATAGTAAAATCCCTAATTGGGGTAGTGTTCTGAGCAGTCTCCTTTTTACGGGTTGCCACACTGCTCACACGTTGAAGCACATTTAATAATCATAACTGGCAAACAATCGATCAATAAATACACGTGTAAGCAATCAGAACGAGTTTATCAATGACATGAGCAAAGTGGGTTATTGGGTTAGGTCCTTCTTGAAATTGGACCATCTCGGAACTTGTTGTCAACGAGATCAACGAGGTGTATCACGTCAATCAAACAGCCAAACTTGTTTGTGAGTGCCAGTGGGATCAAGAGGGATAATCTAAATAGTTGCATACAGTGAAGATAATTTGGGTTACATATGGCAAGTTTAACGCAATACTGCAAGGATTGATACCCAGAACTTCGTATGATGAAAACCTGTGTACAATCATAAAGTTACCTGATAGATGGGTCGCCTTGAAATAAGCAGCGGAACCCGGAGTTGTAACTTCTCATCGACTGGATCCAAAAGGTTAAACTGCACGTGAGTAGAACATCAAAAGGTGAGTGGAACGTTGGGTACGGAATGGGAGCTGCATAAAAAGAGACAATGAATACGTGATAATCACTATTATATGTCACGTGACTTGATTGCAATTGTCCTAGATTCCAGCTAATTGCCGGCAATTCTTATCTGTGACTACGGTAGCTCATCTCGTTTATAAAGTTCGTAATGAAGGCATTATGCCAAATTTAAGAATATGTAGCATATTCCCCAAAATGGGGTAGTCATGTAAAATGGGGGGGGGGGGGGGGGGGGGGTAGCCAAGTAGTCCGCCCAGGTAAACTTACAATACTACCCCATTTTCGAAAAATACTCCCACCAGTTGGGAAAATACTACCCCTATTTCGGTAGAATACTGCCCCCGGAAAGTTTTCGCAAAATACTACCCCCAAGTTAATAGCTGGGATAGTGATGTAAAATAGGTGGGGTAGTCATGTAAAAAGGTAGTGGTAGTCATGTAAAATAAGTTGGGGGTAGTCATGTAAAATACGTTGGGGTAGTCATGTAAAATAAACTGTAGTATATTTTTTTTGGGGGGGGGGGGGGGGGGTGGCGTATTGTGGGGGTAGTATTTTCCCATGTGGTAGTATATTTTATTTAGGGGTAGTATATTTACAAAGTGGCACAGTTGTATTCGAAAAGAAGAACAAGGTCCATAATTAAAAATTATGGGGGTAGGGTAAAATTGTAGAATACTACCCCAGTGTAGTTTAGCACCCCAAATGAAGAAATGCTACCCCACAACAAAGGGGTAGTATTTTTCCAACAGCACAACAATACCCCATCTAGTAAAAGTAGTACCCCATAGGGAAAATACTACCCCAAAATTTGGGGGAGCATAATTACTGATTCGGGTAGTAAAATGTTCAAATTCGGGTAGCAAAAGTTCAATGGGGTAGCCATGTTAAATTGTCCGGTAATCTTTAACGAGGCTACCCCAAAAATAAAAAAATACTACCCCACGTTCATAAAATAATACTCCATTTTCGAAAAATAGCATCTAAACGTACCAGAGGAAAATAACTACCCCATCTCGATTAATCTCCGAGATCTTTAGCGAAATTTCTTATTATAGATGACTACCCGACTACCCCACTGCTGTACATGGCTACCCCATCGTTGTACATGGCTACCCCATTATTGTAGATGAGTACCCCATTTTACAAAGCTACCCCAGGATATTGGTGTTTATTTTACTTTACTACCCCAACATTGTAGATGACTACCCCACCGTTGTAGATGACTACCCCACCGTTGTAGATGACTACCCCACTGCCCCACCGTTGTAGATGACTACCCCACCGTTGTAGATGACTACCCCACCGTTGTAAATGACTACCCCACCGTTGTAGATGACTTCTTGGGGTACTATTTTTCCTACTTCGAAAATAAGTGGGGCAGCATTTTGAATGGGGTAGTATTTTTCCCTGGGTAGTATTAATTTTTTCTGGGTTTCTGGGGTAGTCATCTACAATTCTACCGTTTGGGGGGGGGGGGAGGTAGCATATTGTGGGGGTAATTTGTGGTAGTATATTTTATTTAGGGGTAGTATATTTACAAAATGGCACAGTTGTATTCGAAAAGAAGAACAAGGTCCATAATTAAAATCACTCGGCGGTGAACACGTGGAGCAGTGCTTGTTTCTACCATAGAAATCCACTGACTGCTCGTCCTGTTCGTTCCATATTCTAATATAAATAATTACATTTTTTAAGCGAAAAAATAATAAAGGAAAATCGTATTTTAATAGAGATAAGACAAACAAAGAATTTTATACCAAATTATGAAGAAAAGGAAGTGAGTAACATAACATAGACGTTACCGTAAACATAGCAAAAATTATAGTGTTATGGTGAAGCAACTGATCGCATGAGTCTTTTCTTTGATATTATTTGTTTGTTGCGATGGGAGTCCGTGGAGAAGCAATCATGGTTAGCCATAGACTTGGGCGCAGAGCATGCGATCATCATACTGATCCCGTGGAAACATTGCCAAGCAAAACACGCGTTTGGATCATAAATGGACTCATCTAGTGATAAAGTGATTAGTGATCCTCTTCTTCGCTTTCCTCTTTCCTAACATCTCCGCTCCCTCTTTGCTGTCCTAAAATACCCTCTTTCTCCCTCCCTCCATCTCTATCTCTCTTCATCCTCGCTCTCTCTTTCCCTCTCACTCTCTCTGCTCTCCTGTATCTCTCTCCCTCTCTCAGTTTCTCTACTCTCCTGAATCCAGTCCTTCTGTTGACTTAGCACTTGAATCTGACAAATCATACACAATATCAACTATGATCTTTCTTCACAATCTTCTATTGAAGAATACATTCCTTCAAAAACTAATCATGAGATCATTATTGTTCTCCATTATTTTTGCTCTACAATGGGTGTACGGAACAGATTGCGCAAAAGCGGAGAGCCAACTTTACAAGTAAGTTCGTTGACTTTGTATATAATATGATACACCTAGACGTCCTGCCTCACTATTGTGAACATTTTTAGGGAATATCATTTACCAGACGGCTACGCCGCCTGAAGCATCTTTTCATACTTACGAAACGTCTGTAACGTAGATGAAAATCTTTACGAATGAAGGCACACATCGCTCTTTTTCATGAGAATATTCTAATTTGAGCGCGGCACTCTTTTATATCCAAAGCGTAACAATTTATGCGAATTCTTCTTCCGTAACGTGAGTGCTAGCGCACGCTACAGTTACTCTTTTATATAATAAGAAAGACCAGCCGGCTACGCCGCCCAAGGCGACTTTCTATTAGATTTATTTTATTTTATGCATACGTGAAACGTGGATTCAAAAGTAGTTACAAAAAATTAGAGAGTGGGTCATATGCTAAAATCCTCGCTTCGTTCTTTTTATTGCTGTAGATTTGCATGTTCTTTGTAGTTTATTCGTAGTACTTTGAGCGCCGCCGACACGCACGGCTGATACGGCACCCGCATTCCATAGATGCAGCCTTTTTGGAGCTTTTGTGAGACGGGCGCTCAGGATGTGAGATGGCTCAGTACACGGGAACGTGAAGTACTGAACCAATCTTACTTCCCGAGCGTAACGCACATCATCTAAACACACATCCAAACAAACAAAAAGCTCCCAACTTTATAAAATAAGAAGATCATTTTAGGGATTTGATGGTCAACTATAGCAAGTTGGTTCGACCTGTAATCAATGACTCTGATGCACTGTAAGTATTTTGTTGTTCATAGGAAATGGTCACTGATTAAGAATTACAAATTTAGTTGAAGTACTTATAACACCGCAGGACTTACAATTAGAACACTTTACTGTTGTGATTTTATGTTGTTTCTGTTGTTTCTTTAGAATTATACTAGTTCGTATAATGTAAGAATTTGTTAATTACAGTCGAGTGGAAATGAAGGTCTTTCTTCAACAAATCCTGGCTGTCGACGGAAAAAATCAAATTATTGAGCTGAATGCATGGCTGAAATTTGTGAGTGATGCGTCTCTACTTTGATTTTACATCCAGCTGATCCATAGATCGACAAATATTTTCTACCCAAAGAAATCTGCAGCAGTTTACACATTTCCACATATCGCTATATTTACAGAAAGTTTAAGTTGTAAATGGTTTGCAGTTTATCTGACTGCGAAAAACAGTTAAAGAAATTCAGATTTGGGTGGACTATCGGCTAGCTTGGAATCCTGATAAGTATGAGGGAATAAAAAGTATTCGTTTTGCGGGTGGAGATAATCAAATATGGAGACCGGACATTCTACTCTATAACAGGTGACAGTTTTGGAATCATGTGTTTCGACATTGTTAGCAACTCCGCATCTTTTGGACATAACGCTGGAAAATGTGTAGTCAAAACTATTAATGGCCAGTTTAGTGCAAATGAAGACTTTGATGCCACATTCAAATCCAACGAAGTCGTCTACAACACGGGCGAAGTGAACTGGGTAAACCATCTTTTCCCCCCTAACCAAAAGTTAACTACACAACGCATTCAATATTGCTCATCTGCTGGTCAAGAATTTTCATCACAGAAATGTTGATGTGAATTAAAAGCACTTTATAAAACACTATCATTAGCACGCTATAAAACATCATTTACTAATCCAATTCTAGGTACCACCGGGAATTTTTCGAGCAAGCTGTAAAATGGACATAACATACTTTCCATTCGATGATCAGGTGATTCTAGTCCTGGAATTTTTATATATATTTTGATTGGAACGAATGATGGTATCATTTATTGTTTAAGATGTTTATTAGACTCTGGGAAGAGCGCAACGACATAAGAGACGATGCAAGAATTCAATTGTTTTAAAATTCGAAGTAGTAAATAAAAGATAATATCACACAAGGTACTACACATCATTCGGAATAATGCACATCATTCTTAATAATTATGCATTATTCAGAATGATAAGACTCTAACTCACTCACATAAGACCCACTTTAGATTTGCTTCCTAAAGTTCAGTTCGTGGACTTACAACGGGTTCGCATTGGATCTTCGCATACACACACCTGATGATGAAGGTTTGTGGAAGATTTACCCTCATACTATAGACATGATTTTGAAATGGGCATTCTAGTTGCTATTGATGAATATGAATGAATGTTTCGCTGCTGGAATTTCACATATTTTAATGATCATTTTCAGCCCCTCAAATGGACCTTTCCACTTATGTTGCCAGTGGTGAATGGGATCTAGTCAGTAAGTTACAGTATTTGACAAATTAATAGTCGTAGACGTCACGAGGCCTTAACAATCAAAGCAATGTTTTCAATCGTTAAGGAGCTCCGGCTGTGCGAGAGGTCACTTATAACACGTGTTGTCCGGAACCCTATCCTACCGTCACATTTTTCATGCACTTGAGGTGCAGTTCAGTTCAATTAATTGAACTTTACCTATCCTATAATTAGCCTATGATTAGATCCTCCTAAATTCAGGGATGTATGTTAAATCCGAGAGAAAGGGTTTGAGGATGGATCTAAGGATACTTATGAAACATACTATGTATATAGAAAAGATTATTGCAGGCGAAGAACTGTCTATTACCTCTTCAATGTTGTTTCCCCTTCACTTTTGATCTCACTGATGACACTGATGGGATTCTGTCTTCCAGCAACAGATATGAGCGAAAAAATTGGATATCGTCAGTTTATCGGAATAATACATACGTTGGCCGGGGAAACTAGTTGGTAGAGCACTCAGTCTCAATCCATATGTCGGCGTTCGACCCCGGCTCGGTGCGCAAGGTATTTATTATGTGCATACATGAATACGCATACAAAACTTGTCTTACAGAGATGACAATTCTTCTCTCCATATGCTTTTTCGTAACAGTTGTCAGTGAGATGACTCCTCCCACATCCGAAGCGGTTCCCTTATTAGGTATGCCCTTTTTTGCTTATGTAAGCTATAAGTAAGTGCCTTCTGATCAACTTTGGATTAGAGACTGTAAGCGTCATGCCTATTTTTTATGATCAGCCCGAAATCTAAATCGCGCCTTCTAGGTCTCTTCTTCTCTGTGCTCACGTTCATCCTCTCCGTCTCTGTCTGCTTCACTGTTAATGTTCTCAATCTACGGTATCGTCAAGCACTCAATCACAAAATGAATCCAGTGGTGAGAAAATTTAAAGGGACGTGCTCTTTTTATATATATTTTTTCATAGTTTTACACCGATCCTATACAACAAAGCACATATGTTGGAATGGGAACACGACAAAAAAAAGAAGAAATACTCAGAATACCCCCAATTCCAGTTCTACAAAGTGTTCCTCGTGTGGCTTCCATGGCTCCTTCTGATGAAACGGCCCGGAGTGCTCTTCCAAAAGGGAAAAGAAAGAAGGGATAATGAATATGATGCATTTGAATGCGAGGATGTGGTCGATACCGTGGTCAGTTACATTTCTTATATGCAAAATGAAAAATGAGTCAAATAGATTAGTTGGCCTAAACACCAATGGTAGTCTGCGAAGAACTGAAATAAGCTTGTTTATTCTCCCTCGCTTGAAACACTCATTACATTACAGTACCCCTGCTGTTGTACTCATGATGATTCGGTGCTTCCTTTGGAAACTTTGGAACCATCTCCCATTTCATATAACGGGGGAATGATTCGGCCTCTTCTCACAAAGATGTACAGGTAAACTAAACTTTTGTTCCGTCGTTTTTATAGGCATAGGGTTGGTTTATTGATTGGCTTATTGGTCGTATTTAAACTGAACAACTAACATTTCAGCATGCCTGCTGAGCACTTGCACTTGGAGCGTAAAGTTGGGGATGGAATCTTCCCCAAACCTGTGACGCTTTTCAGAAGGTTGCTTTTGGTTCTATTTTATTTTGTTTCTTCATATCATGTTTTATAATCAGAGCAATTATAACAAATTATCACGCATACCTAGATGTAAGCATACATAATGTTGTAGTCCTCTCTCTATATCACTTTCACCCGGAATAGAAATACTCAATCAATTTCAGAACACAGAGTCAGAAGGCACGTCGAGTGACACAATTCGAGAAATATATCAGAAAGTGTAGGGAGATGGCTGCAGATCCAGGTTAGCATAACACACCTTTTTATTGTTTTGCAATCACCGAACAGGTTCCTTTTCCTATATTGAAAACATGTTTCAAACCTTTCAGAGAGTCCAAATTATTGTGAATATACACTGGCTGTCGTTGATTATTACACTCATATCCACAACAAAATGACCGTGGTGAGGAAACGAGTCACTAAACTAAGGAACATCAAGATAAGAGAGGTAGATTTTTTTGTCCTCGTGGGCATATAGTATTGCTGTGTTATTCTTTGTAAATTATGTTGTGTCTCAAGTAAGAAAAGATAGACAAACCAATTGAACTAGTCCTTGGGATCATATAGCATTGAAGAGTGTAATGTACCTATTATATCTACATTATCCCTATTGCATTTGAAGATAAAATGGTCAAGCCCAAGGCCTATGCTTACTGTAATGTGCTGGGACCAGAGGATTACTGTACTGTGCTGTTTCTGCGATGTGCCGCGTATTACGCAGTTCCAAAGCTCACTCAAAACTATTTAGGGACACATGGTGACTCAACTCTGAGTTTTTTTTTAAATTTTACTAATAAATCCATGTTTTGCAGAATGAATGGCGGTTTGCAGCAATGGCTCTAGATCGGCTCTGCCTCATTTTATTCACAATCTTCATTACAATTTGCTTATTTGCAATGGGCTTTTCAACATCTCGTCCCGATTTTAGAATATGATCTCTTCTAAGCGAGGGAGCGAGTATCATGTCCTGTGATAGACGGATACCTTGAGTTCTTTGTTTTCGAGCAATAATACTTTAAAAATTAAGCCCACTGTTTATATATGTTTTTTAATTATCAGGAATGATTTCTTATAAGCCTGACCATTTAACAAGCATTAATAATAAACAGAAACATGTACCTAATGATCTCTTTATTATTTTGTAATTATTACCGTGCACAATTGTTTAACAAAAGTTTATTTAATGTATGATCAACTGTACAACATGGGAAGCCTAAGATATATCATTCAATAATGCAGCTTAGTGCCACGAAGAAAAGAGGACAAGCTGGGTTTTTAAAACAGTAATACTCGTGTTTAGAGATAGACTTTTCTCCTACTAGGGAAACAAGATTCCTACAATGAACTAACAAAAATATAGAGTTTAGCGAGAAAAACTTCAAAGCCCATTAAAGAAACACGAATAATATGGTATATTGAGCATAATAGAAGGATTTGAAGAAATACCATTGTTTATGCCGCTTCGACACCGGACCACTTTTAAAACGATATCAGAAACATTCTAATTGAGATAATTGAAGCCTTTTCTATAAGAGAGTAAAGCAAAAGGACACTAGATAAATAAGATCCTGGAGCTTTTTTGAAAGAAAAGTTTTGTAACGGTTCCATCCCTTTAAAATCGTTCTGTTACCAGTCAATGTTCATCTTCTCATACAAATGTTTCCTCTTTGATATGGCAATTTGTGACTGATCGCTCACTTCTCGCATTGCATCCAGAACCTAAACATATTTTGTGTTAAAAATTGTCATTTTATTATATTCTTATGTCCCAACTAAAACTGAATAGTCTCTACTAGTGCACTTAGTCTCTCCCTTTGCGTATAAATTGTTGCGGGTAACTGTGCCTAAGTAAAAATGAGCCCAAGTAAAACCTAAGTAAAAATCAAACGTTCTCTACAAGTGAAACTACATTGAACCACCCTTAATAATAAAAAAATATGTTACGCTTCAAGGGCGTGAACCTTTATTTAAAGGTATGGGGTTACTTCAAATCACTCCTTTGTTTATTTTTGATATGTGTAGTTCACCAAATAAAAATCACAATCAGTACAAAAAGTTTCCAAATTGAGGATCCCAGAGTGTGTAGTCTGCTGATATTGGATAGACTTGATATGAATCCCCGTTCTATTCGACAGCTGGTGCACTGTAGTCGGCAAGAAAACGCTATAGACAAGGAGAGGTAGGGAAAGAATCGCTCTCACACTTTGTTGTTATCTCACCACCTTTATCAGTCTTTGACTCTCTTAACCTATAGTGCTATTTTCCTGCCGGCTACTGATGCACCAGCTGTCGAATAGAACGGAGATTCATATCAAGTGTATCCAATATCAGCGGACTACAAACTCTGGGATCCTTAATTTGGAAACTTTTTGAACGGTTTGTGATTTTTATTTGGTGAACTACACATATGAAAAATAAACAAAGGGGTGATTTGAAGTGACCCCATCCCTTTAAGGGTGCTACGACACAGTTTCAAAGTGAACTTATGACTTGTTCCCTTAAAAAAGGGGTACGCGTAAAAAATAATACCTCATCGAGTTGTTCCTTAGTATGTGCTGCCGATACACAGAATCGTACCCTGGACTCTGTCATGTCTGTGGCTGGAAATGAGACTACCACCACTCCGACACCACGTGCCAACATCTGACGACCGTAGAATCTACAACGACCACAATTATAGTCTTAGTCAAGGCAAATTACTTTCTTTAGCTTATTATATAACACCAGTCGGCTACCGCCGCCTGAGGCGTCTTTCCAATATTCGCTGATGGTCGCTATGTTTCACTGGGCTATATCTATAAGTAGAGGCAACTCTTTCTCGCAAGAATAGTTTCCTGGGGAAAGAACTTAGTTTCTGTTGACTATATTTCTCCTAAATTGTCTGCAACTTGCTCTACTCTACAATATCGAAAAAATTTCAAATCCTAAAAAAAGGAATGTGCCTGGATGATACGCCGCAATGTTTCTCTGGGCTATATAAGTTAGGAGGAAACATTTCTATCCAAAGAGTCTCCAGTCTTTCTTTTTCTTTTTGAAACCCATACCAATATGAACACGGGTTAGAACTTAGTTTCTGTTGACTATATTCCTCCTAAATTGTCTGCAACTTGCTGGACTCTACAATATCGAAAAAATTTCAAATCCTAAAAAAAGGAATGTGCCTGGATGATACGCCGCAATGTTTCTCTGGGCTATATAAGTTAGGAGGAAACATTTCTATCCAAAGAGTCTCCAGTCTTTCGTTTTCTTTTTGAAACCCATACCAATATTGAACACGGGTTAGAACTTAGTTTCTGTTGACTATATTCCTCCTAAATTGTCTGCAACTTGCTGGACTCTACAATATCGAAAAAATTTCAAATCCTAAAAAAAGGAATGTGCCTGGATGATACGCCGCAATGTTTCTCTGGGCTATATAAGTTAGGAGGAAACATTTCTATCCAAAGAGTCTCCAGTCTTTCTTTTTCTTTTTGAAACCCATACCAATATTGAACACGGGTTAGAACTTAGTTTCTGTTGCTATATTCCTCCTAAATTGTCTGCAACTTGCTGGACTCTACAATATCGAAAAATTTCAAATCCTAAAAAAAGGAAATGTGCCTGGATGATACGTCGCAACGTTTCGCTGGGCTATATAAGTTAGAAGCAAACATTTGTCCGAAGGAAATGGTTTCACTTTTGTTATTTTCCTTTTGAAACCTACACCAATATCAAACACGGGGATATAACTTAGTTTCTGTTGACTATATTCCTCCTAAATAAGGACCGGCGCCACGGGGAACATCAAGTTGAGCACACATCGATGCCATTGACAAGGGAATTATTATAATTGCGAATATGCTTCTTGAATTGCATGGAACAGGGATCTCGGCCTACTTGCCGCACAATCGCTCGAACGATACCCCGCAAGCATTCTGTATATGGCAGCCTTTGTAGCGTTCACTGGGCGTTCCGCAGTGGAGGTGCCCTGCAGTGGGTGTTCTTTGAACTCTATCGCTCGGCATGTACTCCGCGCCCTTGGTGTACATGCAAACTTTTGTGTGGTGCTCATGTGAGCGCTCCACAATGGCGTTGCACAGCAAGTGGTTGTTCCTTGAACATTATCGCTCGGCCGATACTCCGCTTCCTTGGAGTATAATGCAACATTTTGTGTGGCATTCGAGTGAGCCATCCGCAATGGCGTTGGTGAGTATATGCGTGAGTATATGCAGTCTGCGAGTGCGTAGCTCAGGGCTGGATTCTCGTAGGTTGCTCAAGGTGAGGATAATCTCACGTTGAAAGGCAATATGGAAAATTTTTTTGTAAAATAAGAGTAAATAAAGCATTAGACGAAAAAGCGTGATTTCAAGTTTTCAAAATTGGTCGTTCTTTGAGTTTTATGCCGTGAGTGTTCTTTGAACCCTTTGTGCCGCAGAAACGCCCGAACGATACACCACACATATTCCACATATGCAGCCTTTTTTGGACGTTTGTGAGAGGGGCGCTCGGGAAGTGAGATGGCTCAGTGCACGGGAACGTGAACTACTGAACCAATCCTACAACCTGAGCGTAACGCACATCATCCAAACACACAATCAATCAAACAAACAAACAAACAAAGCTCCCAACTTTATATAATAAGATAGCAAAGTTTGACAGTTTGATGCGTTTTATGTCCGCAACGTTTTTCTACGTTTCAGATGCTTGGTATAAATAGGCCAACTTCTTATTATATAAACTATATACTCTTCACACGTTTCATATAAGTTTGCCCATTTTTTTTTTCGTGAGTACTTCGAATTATCGCCTAAGTCGTATTGGAGAGTCCTATCGCCTCAGGCGGCGATAGCCGTCTGGCGTAATAGACAGTGCTCTTCATAAGTTTGAGTGCACCCAAAAAAATGTGTTTCTACTAGGTCTTGAGAAAGGCGCCTCAGGCGGCGATAGCCGTCTGGCGTAATAGACAGTGCTTTTCATAAGTTTGAGTGCACCCAAAAAAATGTGTTTCTACTAGGGTTTGAGAAAGTTAGCGCAACCACTAACTCAAGCATGCCCAAAAACCCAAACGAAATGATTTTCAGCATAAAAAATAAAGCAATTATATAATCATATAAATTTTAATGACGCCAGCATTTTAAGTCAAAAAAGGAATGCCATAATTCGCACAAACCATCTAAATGGTATTGTAGATCTTTTCATGGCGAGAATTTCTGTAAAAAATATGATTTTAGGCGTACTCCGAGGAAAGTTATGACGTCTCAACGTACGCTCGAAGGAGCAGTTTTTGCTCCCTAGCGTACCCACCCTTAATAAACTTCGCAATTGCCTAACATCAAGACGCCGTAACTACGTAACTTTCTTCGGAGTACGCCAAAAATTATGAAAAAATTTACAGAAATTCTCGCCATGAAAAGAACGAGAGTTCATTTTTTGACTTACAGTGATGGAGTCATTAAAATTTATAAATTTATACAATTGTTTTATTTTTTATGCTGAAAAATTATGCTGAAAAATAATCTTGTTTGGGTTTTTGGGTATGCTTGATTTAGTCGTTGCGCTAGATTTCCTCAAAACCTAGTAAAAACACATTTTTTTTGTGTGCACTTGAACTTATGAAGAGCACTGTATGTGGCCTTTATGTAATTATAAGGCAAGTCCTTACCCACACATGGTCGGATAGTAGATGAGAACCGGAACAACTGGCGAGTCGTCGGAACCAAAAACAATGTGACCCATCTGAATGCGAAGTTATTTTGCTCAAGCATTGTTTAAGTTTACGTTTATATATAATTATTATTGATGTTCAACTGTTACCTGTTTGAGTTTAAGTCGGAAGTAACGAGCGTTCCGGGAGAGCCGTTCGATTCTCTCCTCCCCTAAATGCAAGAAGCTTGATCGGGCTTATTTAGATTCGATGACGAGTTCGATGCCTTTTGCTGTGAACAGTTACGCTCTGTAACTCTGTTATATATGACACACACACTTACCATCGTTGGTACCATCTCTACCCATAATGATGCTCATCGATGTATGGATTTGCTGTGCCACTGCTGGGGCCATTGGACTACTGTAGTACCCAGTTGGAGATGAGACACGAAGCCAGTTGATGGTACGCTATAAAGGGGATAGGAACATGGTACTCGGAATAGGTGGCCGTTCGGTGTGACTTTAACGAATATGGAAGAAGAATTATTTCAAATTACATCAATCTATAGAGAATAAGATAGCACCTTGGTTCCTGCGATATATCCGCCAGCCGCTCCAAAACTCTTGGTGAATGTTCCCATGAGAATGTCAACATCATTAGAATCGCAACCCCAATACTCGACAACTCCACGACCACTGGTTCCCATTGCACCTTGAATAGCGCACATCAGGAATTCAGGAAGAATATAGGCATTCTATTCTAGCTCCTTACCAACCCAATATAAGCCTCTTATGAATCTGTGTCATATCATAACGGCAATTGGAAGACACCGATACTTGACATACCAATAGAATGGGCTTCATCCAGATAAAGATATGCGCCGTATTTCTTCTTTAGAGCAATGATTCCCGGCAGATTGCAGATTGATCCCTCCATCGAGTAAATTCCCTCGACGACAATCAGAATCTGAAAAAGATACAAGCTGAAGCCTGTGTCGCCTTATTAGGGTGAAATGTGATTCTTTCTACAAATTACCGATCTCCTTTCCTAGCACTACGTTTAGTTCACCTGTTTGTCATTTCGTCATGCTTATGAATATTTATTTATACGTTGCTATATTTATACGGTAAAGGGATAGGTGTTATGTTATGTTATGTTCACTAGGATTTGTACCGTTTTGAATATTTTCTATTGACAGTTCACAATGCGAAAATTACATTAAATAGCCTGTGCTCCCCGAGGCAGTAGAGCATGCTCAAAAATATGCTTTCTTGCTGCTTAGAGCATGCTTTCCTTTTCGTTTTTCTCGGAGATTATTTGCAATATTCAATATTGACACACAGTGCATATTACCCAGTTGCCAACTACTCAGTTACAAGTTACCCAGCTATCTATTAGTTAAGAAAACCTTGTAATTAATTTGAGTGGATTAACCACTCAAAAAAAAAACATTTGCGGTTCAGTGGTATTTCAGTGTAGCGCATTCGGTTTCCTGCGGGCGGAGGGTATTCACGGTGCTAGGTTTCAACTTTCTGTTGTCTAGTTTTTAACGTTATTTCTAGGTTCCAATAAGGTGTCTACTTATTTTTTATATGTCTACTTATTTTTTAAACATTGTTCGTAAATGTGGCCCAATTTTTAAGGTAACATGATACCACATTATTTGCTAAACGGATTGATTCAAGGTTTGCTCAAACAAAAATGCTGTATTCCTTTTGCAACAATATTCCAAATGCAGAATGTCAAATCTCATTGCTAATCAAATCGGTCATTTGTTTCCGTTTATATGTTCGTTCTAATTTTCATCCTCGGATGCACACCTTTTGGTGTATTTAATAAATAAATAAATAAAAAGCTAAGCTACTCGAATTTATAAAACAACTGGGCTGGGGTACCGCAGCCCAGCTAAGTGGGAAATAGCGTGACAGGGGTGTACAAATTGTTGTGATAGGCAGAGGGTGATAACAGGGCCCTGTATCTTCCATGCGTCCCCAGCCCTGGTAAGCTATTTCCCACTTAGCCACGGCTGCGGCACTCCAATTGTTTTATAAATGGAGGTAGATTAGCTTTTGAGCAAACTCTCCTACCTCGGGGAGCAAAGGTAATTTTATGTAATTTTCGCATTGTGAATATTTTCGGCCATACTATCAATAGAAATTATTCAAAAAGGTGCAAATCCTAGTGAAACTATCCCTTTAAAGAAATAATGACATGAAATGCAGAAAAAATACAACATAATAGATTGTGCGCCCACCCACAGGTTTGAAATATCTGCTCTTTAGAGAAAGCATTCAAACCCATCTGCCCACCTTTCTGTATGGTCTGTGTGTCTTCGGATTTCCGTATGCAATTGCATCGCGAAGAATCTTCTCCAGTGACTTCATATCTAAACATACTTTTTTTAGAATAACATAATGATCCATTGAAAAAGAAGTAGTCGACGTAATTTTAGGGGTGCAATTTTCTGGGTGTTCACAACCACGAATGCACAATGCTCCATCACACATATCGATGATATGCAAACGATTACCGTTGTGTTTGAAGACTTTTGTACTGGCTCCAGATAGACGACATCCGAGAATTAAGGACGCATGATTGTACTGATCGGAGATTATCAACGAGTGCTGCAATAGATCAAAAATATTCATTTTTGAAGAGGAGGCATGTAGAGGAGCGGAAACATATGTTATCAGTTTATCGTTATTCACATTGAGCTACTCTTTTCCTACAATAGCAAACTGTGGAAAAGTGCACGTTTTTGAGCCGGCTTATTGCTAAAGTTACCTTATCTACTAAACAGGGTGCGTTCATACTATTAGTTGCGAATCCCATACTGAAACAAATCGCATCTTCCACTCCAAGGAACTCAGCCACCAACTTCTCCAAATTAGCTTGGGAGACAGATCTTCCTATAATACACTAATTAAAGCGAAATACCGACCGGTTTTTGAGGCGCATCGTGAACAGCGGCTTTCTTATGAATTTATGCGAACGGTGTTTTATTTTAATTTTTCTGCATTTGCATATGCTGCATAAAAATGCAGGTGTACTCGATGTGTTTCAAAACCCGGCCGTTGTTCCGCTTTAGTGTACCGACCGTTTTTTGAAACGTATGGAGGACTACTCATTCCTTATTTTGCTAAGTGAGCTCGAATACAGTTCGAATTTTCATTCTAATTACCATTACGTTTCATTAGAAAATGATGTACGTGAATACAGGTGTCCAAACTATGTTTCAAATCCCGGATGCTAAACCGCTTTAAAAAATACTTCGGGGTTACTAGACATTTGATTTTTTCTTATCTTAGTTTAAGCTAAACACATAATGGTGGCTCTAACAATAAGCTAATTATGTGTGTCTGATAGAAAACATACCACTTTCGTGTACAGTCGTGCATGTTGCAACTCCTTCTTTGTCTATGATCTCAACTGATGCATCTGCACAAGGACCTCTAGAATTTTGTTCCATAAATGTATTGGAAAAAATTCATTGACAAAACACACGCTCACAACACAAAAAGCTCTCTCTCTCTCGCTCCACATTTCTCTTCTTCACTTGCTACCATATTTCTTGCCCAAAATTCTAACGACATCTTCGGGCTTGCTACCATATTTCTTGCTCAAAATTCTTTACGACATCTTCGGGTTTACTGTAGATTTCAAATATATGCCCCTGAGAATTTATTCCCGCCCCATAAAAACTGTAATAGAACACATCGTGTTTATCGACAACATACACTTTTTGAGCGAATCCGAGATAGTTGTACGATCCGACGTTGATTACTTTTGTTCTGGAGCCAGTGAACCTGAACGCGATACATTGCGTTGTCGTAATAAATGTTATGAGATGTTGTGTTACTTAGAAGTTTATAATTCCATGAAGTTCTTGGTAGAAGTTCAGTTATTGACCAGCAACATTTGGCCGGACATTCATCAAGGAACTAGCCATATTACTGGATGATATTCTCGAAAAAAATAGCCTAATCCTTAGAAGAAGTAGACTGTACTCACTTCATAGATTTTCACTCCGAAACCGGTTTTTCTCATAACTGTCTAATAAACAGTTGTGTTGAAATGTTTGTACAGCGCAAAGAAAGAAGGATGCGACGTGAAAGTTAAGCAAATGATCAAAAGCAAATAAAGAAAAGAAAATGAAAGAAAGCAAAAAAAAAAGCAAATAAGGAAAAGAAAATGAAAGAAAGGAAAGACTAGTTGCCAAATTAACATATCTAGATGGAGAGAAATAGTGTGGGAATAGAAAAGCGCAATTACTTGCACGCTGGGAACCCGTGGTACATTTCTTGGAGGAAGCGCAGCAACAAGTGCGATACGGGTACGCGACAGGTGCGCGACTACTACGTCACAGCTATGCGACTAGTACACAAGAGGTGCATGACATATACGCACAGGTGCGCCGAAGGTACGCTCACAATTGCCCACCGCTGCGTCAACTAAGACAGTGATTTGTGATTAGAAGTTACAACATAATAATTTCTCTCTGCGCCACAACTCTATTTCTCTCTTTCTCGACCTCTATTTACTGTTGCGTTTTCCTCTCGCGTTCTCACCTACAACAATACAATTTTGTTTTGTTTTGTGCTTAGTATTCATCGTGTGGAAGCTCGGAGTACTGAAGCTGAATGCGGAAAATAGAGCTGACGAGACGAATATAACTCTCTGAGCGTGAGTTTCGTTGAGTACACCTTTTCGCGAATGAGTAATTAAATGAGTTTCTCCATATTATTAAAAGGATATTATCAAGCGTTTAATGTACGAAAAATGACCACTTCGTTTAGTCTAGTTAAAATTGCTTGCGACAAAATATAATATAATATAAAGTGCCAAATATTCCGTGTCTTATCAGAAAAGGAAAGTGTGCTGATCAAACCACTATAGAATAGTACAGTAATGTACTTTAGCACCGTAATTCGTTTTGCTGTAAAGATAGGGGAGACAAAGGCACAACACAAGATAACACAATTCATACACCAGTAGGAAATCTCTAGTAAAAATACTATTTTCACTACTGACGAAGAATACTTACAAATATGTAATAACTTCCAATTAACGCGTGCCCATATCCCGCGCGAAGCGGGGTAAGCACGGGGTTCACACGACTTGTAGGAGATGAAGATACGGCCCGGTCCGGCTTCGCCTGCCTACCGCCCCCACTGTTTATGCCCGGTGATTTACTTTGCACCCAGAAAGCGAAAAAGCACCTCGTGCTAGCCGGGGTCGGGCCCCGACCTTTGGATTGAGAGAAGGGCGCGCAACCCACTAGGCCACACGACCCTTACAAATATGCAATAAAGTAGAATATAATTAGTGGAATCTAAAAAGAGTTGTTCTCACTTGAAACTCCATCCTCCATCTTCGGTAACTCTGTCAAGAAGCTCGACAGTATCCGCCGGTACACTACCAATTGGCCTTTCGAACACATCTCTTACTCGAGTATAGCAATTCCGAGAGTAGACAGCCTCGAAGTCATTGAACAGAGGGACAAAGTCCTGAAGGAATAATATGGTTGCGTGTCATTTGCTGGTTAAAGAAATAAATGGGAGATTGTTATAAACAATAAACCTTTTGTTTCTCGAGTTCTTTCTTCACCAAACTCTTCTCGAGACCGACATTCCTCATGAATTCCCTGAAAAATGAGTCTATAGATTTGAAGCAATTTATGTTTAGTGAATTAACACAAATTATGTTAAATGTGTAAACTGGTCGTAAGAAACAACCACGAAATATTAACATGAGTCCAAGAATCCAAGGAGAATTTTGTAAAAACAAAAGTCCATTTCGAACTAACCGAATATATGCAAAAAGAATGAGTACGATCCACGACCAGTAAACGGTAAGTGCTCGCCATCGGGAGATCTGGAAATTCATCTATGTTTATTCGTTATTATTATAAAGTTATCATAAACACTAATTCCTTGAAGTAGCAGGAACATATCAAACAAAATCGTTGTTCTAACAATAAGGGCGCATTCGAGTTGTACAAAATGCGGAAATTTTCACGAAATAATCGAATTGATAGGCGAAAGATGTTGACAAAATAAGAGGGTCCAGACAGGAAATATTTAGAAGTGTCTGTGTCGCTCGTTTCAACGGGACTCTAACATTAAACCCGAACAGTTTATTTCGCGAAATATCGCAAAATTTCCGCTTTTTTGCACAACTCAGATGCGCACTAATAGCATGAGTATAATATAGTATGATTAGTGATCTGTGAAATGATCTGACGTGTTCAAATTCATTGGGTGCCCTCGGCCGTTTCTTCCAATCATCAGATGCTGAGAATGTCTTGGAGGGAAGGGGGTGTTCCTCAGTGGCTAGGTCCAGGTGCAGGTCTTCCTGAACAGAAGTGATAATCAGATAAAATGAAGGGACGGTTCCAAAGCATGTAAACCTCTTGCAGCAATATTGGCAATAAAACGGCGCTCACAAAGCTATTTACGAAGCCATGTATTTACGAAGTACAGTGCCTTTCCTAAGTTTAAACGCACCCCTCTGACAAATTTTCCGACGAACCCGGACGAACAATTTATCATAACAAGTTTAGAGCCAAAATAGGAGGTTGCGTGAAAAATTTATCATAACAAGTTTAGAGCCAAAATAGGAGGTTGCGTTGCAAAAGAGGGGTTTGGTGGGACTTATAAAAAGCACTGTATGTATAGGCCATTGCCGAAGTAGTATAGTTCCTTTGGTAGCAATCCAACATACCTTTTCTCTCTTCACGTCTTCTTGTCGTTCTTCATCGTCTGACCCAGGTCCTTCTTGTCTCTTGTGCCAGGCACATTCCAGAATGTCTGTCCTCTCGGTAAGCTGCCTAGCCATAAAATCATCAATACACATCGAATTTAGCCTTTTCGACATGATTATTGATTGCTTGGTTTGGGAATTAAAGCTATAGTTCAGCAGACAATACTCGCAGTTTGTATGAGGAGCAGTTACAGCGCTCAGAGAAGAATGAATAGAATAGACGCACGGAAAGGGCACAAACACTCCCAATATACACACTTCTGATAAGGAATCGCGCGATTTGATTTGTGTACAGAAAACAATGTATGCAGATAGACTGATCATGAGAGGATGGAATTACGGATGAATGAGAATTTTACTGATTTAACTATGTTATTTTATAAATAGAACAACCCTTCCCACACATCGATAAGGGAAATGTTATTTAAAAGAAAAACGGCATATTTGACGTGGGAATTAACTGGGGAAATGAAACCGAACAAACACGAATGCATGTAGTTGATTGATATTTTAGAAAATACAGAGTAATTCATCTCCTTAGTTTTATTCATTTTATATATAGCTGTTTAGTAAGGTTGTTTATCGGAGCTTTATACTATTGTACATCAATGTAACAAAGCCCATCGAAGTGCATCAATATAAGCGTTCAAAGGAATTACATTGTTATCAATTCCATGTAAAAAAGAGACAGCCGAATCAAACATGAATATTTCATGATCCGAACAACCACTGTTTCGCAGTGCGCATGTTCGCATGTTCCCCCCTCCTTCTTTTTCTCTTGACACCTATTTGATACCTATGTATTTTCCCCTGAACAGTCTCTCTCTCTCCCTCTCTCTCTCCCTCTCTCTCTCCCTCCCTCTCTCTCTCTCTCTCTCTCTCTGTATAAATCTTAAACGTACTGTGCTCGATCGAAGCAGAACACGTCATTCGTACAGTCTTCTGAAGGTGTCGAACTGAGTGATTCCTCGCTCGTCGATCCATTATTTAGGTGCCCTCTTGGGCTTGAGGGAAAGAAACTCTGATCCTCCACTTCTATATGTGAATCTATATCTTCCTGAACCGTGGACTGATCCTCATCCGGAAACTCCACTACAGCTGCATTTTCCTGCAAAATGACATCTATTATGGAAATGTGTTTCCCGTTCAAAATGTTTATGTTAAAGTATTTGTCTGTCATTCAGGGCATTTAACAGAAAACTTAGGCGGCCGGACTTTTTACCCATACTCCGATACAGCAGCATTCTATTTTGTGTACTGTAAAAAGCGTGATACAATAAAGTTTTGTTTGTTGGAAACCGATGAGAATTCCATTCTTCGTTATAATTCACCTTTTCAAAGAATGGCAATCGTATTTTGACATTTTCCAGGTTCCTCGGCGTTCTCCTGATTTGTGGAACTTCTTCCTTCGCATGCATCTTGTCGCTAAAACGTTTGAGTTAAAGGGATAGGTTCACCTCGAATTGCATCTTTTTTTATTATTTCTATTGATAGTATGACCTATGACGGTCAAAATGCGAAAATTACATTAAATTACCGTTGCTCCCCGAGGCAGGAGAGCATGCTCAAAAAGCTAAACTGCCTCGAATTTATAAAACAACTGTACCGCAGCCTAGCTAAATGGGAAATAGCGTGACAGGGTTGGAGGTGCAGAGATTGTTGTGATAGACAGAGGGTGATAAAAGGGCCCTGTATCTTCTAGCGTCTCCAGCCCTGGTGTGCTATTTCCCACTTAGCTAGGCTGTGGTACCCCAGTTGTTTTATAAATTCCAGGTAGCTTAGATTTTTGAGCAAACTTTCCTACCTCGGGGAGCAAAGGTAATTATGAACCTATCCCTTTAAATACTGGGTTCAGTCCATAAATACGGACCAGGAATATATATTTCGATTTGCTGGAACGGAAAATATATGATCCTTGTATTCGGTTATAAATAAATGAGGTTTGTTGTTCCCAGATAACAAAAATTATAAATTAGGAAAGGTCATGGATGAAAGACCATCCGCGGCAAGGATTAATCATAATGTTTGTAAGGCGCTTGCTGCTTCAGACATCTTAAACACCCAAAAACATCTCTGACCTCCAGAAACACATGTGACATCCAAAACATCTAGTGACATTCAAGAACATCAAAAACGTCCGTGGCATCCAACCATATTCTAACGCTTTTATGTTGTTAATTCTTTTTTATTTGGTTCTTGAAGCAGTTATTGTCTTGATTTCCGGATTTTCGGAAAGGCCTGGTACGTGTTCAACCATTGTCTAGCTAACTATTGCTGAGGAACTGCTCCGTTACCTATAGAACATCTTGGATTGGTTATCAAAGCTATTCGATGTGATGTACCTAACATATCGCAAGAAAATTGAACCAGGAAAAACCAGGAAAAAGTATCACTAGCCTACGCCTACCCGTCACCAAATGTTTTCCGTAAAAAAACTGATCTTAATATAGTTCATTTACGATTAATATAGTTCATCTTCTGTTTTGAGTTATTACTGGATGTCAGGGTGTCAGGATGTTTATAGATGTCCATGTTTTTAGATGTTTCTGGATGTTCGAAATGTCACCGATGTTTTCTGAATGTTTTAGATGTCTTAAAGGGTAAGGTGTAAGCCAAAACGACATCTGTCGGTCACTCAAGAGAAAATGCTATTCTTCCATGTTTTAATGAAAATGTGGAAAATATCGAATACAATACAACGAATCATATTAGTAGCTAGTAAATATTCTTCAGTCGCTGAGTACCTTGACAACATATGTATAAATGATGTGTTAGTGAATTTTTATATTGGCAGTGAAATTGGTGAAATTTCAATCAAAACTCTGACCGAAGTTTGAGTTGAAAGTGTTGAAACAAACTTAGACAGAATACACAGAGAATTGAGGAAGCAAGGGAGGGCAAAAGAGAGAAAGAGAGAGAGAGAGAGAGAAAATGTGAGTCAATGCCAAAGCAAACAGGAAAGGACTACAAATATGTTTAATAGAATGAAGAAAGACGAAGTAAATACTGATGACAATTAGAACACAAAATTAAGTGTTCTCATTGTCAGCTAAAATTTGTTCGGGCAAACTGTTCGGCCAGGTGCCGTAGTCGAATCAATTTTTGCTCTTCTAGGGCATTACAGTATTGGAAACGCTTTGTTATAATCGTAGGAATGTTCTTCACTCGTTTAACAATTATTATGTGGAGAAAGAATGCTAATGGACGGATATAAACCGTAAAAACGTGTTTTAACCTTTCTGA
This sequence comes from Pelodera strongyloides, assembly GCA_036852015.1. Classification (NCBI taxonomy): domain Eukaryota; kingdom Metazoa; phylum Nematoda; class Chromadorea; order Rhabditida; family Rhabditidae; genus Pelodera; species Pelodera strongyloides. The sequence goes on from JAANDG010000316.1 coordinate 154,388, forward strand.
CTACGAGATCTGGCCGAACTTTTCGCCGTGGAATATCTTTTCGAGTTCTAGGTGTAAAAGAAATGCGGTTTTCACAGTAATATTTCCAAAATTCCGGATATTCTGTGCAAGTAAATTGAGGATGCAAAGAAATGCGGTTTTCACAGTAATATTTCCAAAATTCCGGATATTCTGTCAATTCTATGCAAGTAAATTGAGGAAAACTTTTTCTCGTGGGCCTGTCAATTAAAGCCTATTCCTCGGCAAATTGTTCGGCCAGGTACCGTAGTCAGAATCAATTTTTGCTCTTCTAGGGCATTACAGTACAGGAAACGCTTTGTTATAATCGTAGGAATTATTATGTGGAGAAAGAATGCTGATGGACGGATATAAACCGTAAAAATGTGTTTAACCTTTCTGACTACGAGATCTGGCCGAACTTTTCGCCGTGGAATATCTTTTCGAGTTCTAGGTGTAAAAGAAATGCGGTTTTCACAGTAATATTTCCAAAATTCCGGATATTCTGTGCAAGTAAATTGAGGATGCAAAGAAATGCGGTTTTCACAGTAATATTTCCAAAATTCCGGATATTCTGTCAATTCTATGCAAGTAAATTGAGGAAAACTTTTTCTCGTGGGCCTGTCAATTAAAGCCTATTCCTCGGCAAATTGTTCGGCCAGGTACCGTAGTCAGAATCAATTTTTGCTCTTCTAGGGCATTACAGTACAGGAAACGCTTTGTTATAATCGTAGGAATTATTATGTGGAGAAAGAATGCTGATGGACGGATATAAACCGTAAAAATGTGTTTAACCTTTCTGACTACGAGATCTGGCCGAACTTTTCGCAGTGGAATATCTTTTCGAGTTCTAGGTGTAAAAGAAATGCGGTTTTCACAGTAATATTTCCAAAATTCCGGATATTCTGTGAAAGTAATTGAGGAATGCAAAGAAATGCGGTTTTTAGTAATATTTCCAAAATTCCGGATATTCTGTCAATTCTATGCAAGTAAATTGAGGAAAACTTTTTCTCGTGGGCCTGTCAATTAAAGCCTATTCCTCGGCAAATTGTTCGGCCAGGTACCGTAGTCAGAATCAATTTTTGCTCTTCTAGGGCATTACAGTACAGGAAACGCTTTGTTATAATCGTAGGAATTATTATGTGGAGAAAGAGCTGATGGACGGATATAAAAAAAAATGTGTTTAACCTTTCTGACTACGAGATCTGGCCGAACTTTTCGCCGTGGAATATCTTTTCGAGTTCTAGGTGTAAAAGAAATGCGGTTTTCACAGTAATATTTCCAAAATTCCGGATATTCTGTGCAAGTAAATTGAGGATGCAAAGAAATGCGGTTTTCACAGTAATATTTCCAAAATTCCGGATATTCTGTCAATTCTATGCAAGTAAATTGAGGAAAACTTTTTCTCGTGGGCCTGTCAATTAAAGCCTATTCCTCGGCAAATTGTTCGGCCAGGTACCGTAGTCAGAATCAATTTTTGCTCTTCTAGGGCATTACAGTACAGGAAACGCTTTGTTATAATCGTAGGAATTATTATGTGGAGAAAGAATGCTATATAACCGTAAGTATTTAACCTTTCTGACTACGAGATCTGGCCGAACTTTTCGCCGTGGAATATCTTTTCGAGTTCTAGGTGTAAAGGGAGGCCCAAAATTGGATATTCAAGGGGTCTGCTCTTCTAGGGCATTACAGTACAGGTTTGTTTAGAATGCTTGATATAAACCGTAAAAATTGTTTTTTCTGACCAGAGATCTGGCCGAACTTTTCGCCGTGGAATATCTTTTCGAGTTCTAGGTGTAAAAGAAATGCGGTTTTCACAGTAATATTTCCAAAATTCCGGTATTCTGTGCAGTAATTGAGGATGCAAGAAATGCGTTTTTCACAGTAATATTTCCAAAATTCCGGATATTCTGTCAATTCTATGCAAGTAAATTGAGGAAAACTTTTTCTCGTGGGCCTGTCAATTAAAGCCTATTCCTCGGCAAATTGTTCGGCCAGGTACCGTAGTCAGAATCAATTTTTGCTCTTCTAGGGCATTACAGTACAGGAAATCAGGAATTATTATGTGGAGAAAGAATGCTGATGGACGGATATAAACCGTAAAAATGTGTTTAACCTTTCTGACTACGAGACCTGGGTCCTGGAGGCCGTTTCCACCAACATTTACTTCTGTCATAAATTTTTGACCATCAAAAAGGTACTTATGACTGAAGTACGCTGCCACACGCTTTTTGATGGATTTCACCAAAATTTACTTTTTTTGAAGGAGAACGTTGGATAACAGTTAGGTTACGTTTTAAAACGAATAAAATACACATCTAAGTAATTACTAAAAGTTGTTTACGATGTAAACAAGAAATAGCTAAATAATCAAATGTGTAATCACTTTATTAATATGTGAAATGTGATTCAAAAACTGAAATCATTGTTATCGAATGCTTAGAAAGCTTATTTACCATAAAAAAACATACAATGATTAAACAATTTGAGTTAATCAGCTCTCGTAATGGAGAAAAACCGAAGTACCGGGATACTTCCACCTTTTTGGTCTAATTGTAAGTACGCTTCCCATGCTATAGGCGTACTTCTGTCAAAAAGGTACTTTATCTAAGTTGGTGAAACCAGAAGTAAATGTTGGTGAAACCATAAGTACCGCGCTCTTTTGACTGAAGTACCCTTTTTGACAGAAGTAATTGTTGGTGGAAACGGCCTCTGGCCAAATTTTTTGCCGTGGAATATCTCTTCGAGTTCTAGGTGTAAAATAAATGCGGTTTTCACAGTAATATTTCTGAAGTTCCGGACATTCTGTGCAAGTAATTGAGGAAAACTTTTTTCTCGTGGGCATGTCCCTTTAAACAATCTAACAATAGGGTACCGCCAGACCCTGTATATTTTCATATCTTGGGTAACTCTGTGGATAAAAAAGATAAACCATTCTCTGTAGAACTGAAAGAAACGATAAATCAGGACAGTTTAAATAAAAACTTAGCTTCGGGATCGACATTTTTACTTTTCAAGATATAGTTTTACAAATCGTAGGCGTTTCTCCTTCTCCTGGCGGCATTTTATGATCATTATTATATTATTAAAAAAAAAGAATTATTATATAATATTGTACTATAAATAGGAAAACGTAGTCGATATTCCAACTTTTCCGGCGACATCCGTAGGGTTGGACTTGTTCCTAGCAACCGACAGCAAAACAGGGCTTCCCCGACAGAAATACTATGATATTATGTGGACACAGCGTCCAACGAAACAATCAAGTGGAGTCATTTTATAACTGCGCTAAACTGGCTGGCACAAGAAGAAATACTACGTCGTCGGTGCAGTAAAGACATACTTGAATTTAGTAGAAAATCGTCATATAATGTGTATCATAAATGAGGAAGGTATACTTTTAACATAAAGCTAAAAAATCGGAAATATAAAGTCACGAAGACAACCGAGACTACAACGATGTTGCGAACTGCGTAGTTGTATTGAATACTGTGGTGTTTTCGTATGTGCTAACTGGAACAATCCATGTTCGAAATATGTTGCATGCAGAGTTAGCGGGTGCGCGGCAGAAATCACGGCCATTGTCAAATATTTGCATTGGAGAGACTGACTTGAACCCTGGCGACTGACATTCTAGAAACAATCGGAAACTATGAGAAACACAAACTACAAGAGAACGCAGTCTACTGGGTCTGCCAGAGATACATGGGAAGCCTTGCTTGGAGACATCTCCGAGAGGATGAACATTTAGAGCATATTTTATATGGTTAGGTTTCACCAATTCATTACTAACGTGAGTTAACGTGCGGTTAGGTTTCACCAAATCATTACTAACGCGAGTCACGGTGAGCCAAGGTGAGTTCACTGTTGAAATGCCGCGACCTCGCCAGATCTGTGCGAGAGCACTGGCTACCCTTTCGCAAAAACGGGGCGAATATCGGGCGAAAACGCCGCGCAACCTTTTTATCTGTTTCTGCATAGATCACATTTTCGTCCGGTAGTGCACCGGATTTTTACCATGTGTACCAGGCGAGAGTCTGGCGAACGCTAGGCTAAGTGCGCGGCGAATACTGTTCGAATTCCATTTTTTTCGCCGCCCACCATTAATGTTTGGCGTTGTTCTCTACGAAAACCATTCGACATTACAACTGAAAATGTAGTCTCAGCGTTGTGCTAATACACAATGGATAATGGCCTACCTAATGGTCTTCGATTCTGCTAAAAAAATTATTTCGACATAGTGGGGGAATGGTTGCCTAAAGAATCTTTGTCATTGAGTAATGGTACTGTAGTTGCCTGTGACATTGTCAGCGACAGGACATATGTATGTGTATCGCATGGCCAATTGCTCCATCAGTCCATCCCGTCATTCGGTATGTAGGGTACTTTTTCTCGCTTTTCTGCCACCTAACGTCCTAGCCATACAAATATCTACATAGGCAAAATCTCAAAATCTCAACAGTTTCCTGGGTCCTTTTCAATTGAAAGGTGAATGAACAATCCGGCAATGAGCAGTAGTGAACAGCGTTCTCGCCCCCTTCTCTATGAGACGGACCTGACCTTGATTGTTATCAGTATGTCCGAGATTTCTCTCTCACAATAATGGAAAGAACAATACGGAAAACTCTGTATTCTATATTTGAACTGTGTACGTTCATAAGTAATTACAATCCCTAGTCGGACACAATCTATTATTTGTATTTGTATACCAAAATGTTCATTACTAATAATGATGTCTGTATATTTACACTCGGACTACCATTGTGCGAGCACTGGTTGTGTGTTTTCGAACAGTTCTCCAGCTCAGGTACGATTGTACGATATTGTTTACTATTTATTTTATTCGGTTAGGGTTAGGGGATAATAAGTTACACAGTGCTATTTTTCATATCCACTTACTACTAAGAGGTCAACTTTTTTATAATTATTATCGATTTCCAAAAGAGGAGCAGCAGCAGGGGAAGCACTGCTAAGTCTCGGCGCCCACCCGCGCACATAAAAAGAAGCCCCGCGTCAGAGGGGTGGCGCACTCCTTCTAAGGCACGCGAATAGGTGCGCAATGTGTGCGCGAAATTGTTCACGCCATCTGGCGCACCTATTGCGTACTGTTTGAACTGCGCAGCAGTTGCGTACGGGTGCAAATGAAGTTGAACACCTTCTCGTGCACCAATGGCGCTGGAATATGGCACAAGCCACTATAGTTGTGTGCCGCCCAGCTGTGGCGGACACTATTTTTTCCGCGGCTATTCTTTAGGTTTCACTTGAGCCAGCGTATGGTTTTCTGCATAGCGCACAGTGATGATGTTTTATATACATGCAACTAGTCTCACTTGCATTTTTTATTACATTACTTTTCAATTTAAATGATCAAGGCCCCTACAAAACAAAAAACATACAGGTTAGCACTCCAGCGAACTCGCTACTGAAACAATAAATCAGCTAAAACATTTAAATTTATATGCCTGACATCCCTCTATAATTGATAACGCGCGTCGTCTTGTTTATCCAGCTCTGTCATTTCGATTCATATCTAGTCTAAGGAGCGACCTTGGAAAACCCTGTATCTTATTCGTTGCGTAATTTCTCCACAGCTTTCACGTTGTCTAATGCATTATATGAAGCTTTCGCCTGCTTTCTCCTCGAAAACATGATAATCAGTCGTGTGTTTTTTTTTTGAGAAAGGCTCCCAAATTGCATCTCTCTCTGTTTCTGTTTAATACTAAACATAAATTTAATAAAAAGATCAAGCACTGTTCTTTTATCCCTTTAATATTATTTTTGGTAATACGCGATGGTGTTAATTTGTTTATCTGCAATACTACCGTCAAGTTTATAATGAAATTTACCTGTAACAATGTTCTAATGCAGTTTACGGGAGTGAATTTGCCGGCTAATTTCGAGTGATGCAACGAAAGGAATAGAGTGCTTGGATAAACGGCATTGGTGTAGGTAGAGTTCCTGTGTTTTCGGTGACACAAGGCCAAAAGTATTGCTTGTCCATATTGTGCACAACGGGGTGTGCGGCGGCACCGGTTCGCCCTATCTGCGCCAGCTTCTCGCGAAAAGGTGCTACGTGCGGTCGTTTATATTTATTGTTATTGAGCATTCTTGGTCTTCGTTTCTCCTTGCTTTGTTTGCCTTCCGGTAACGATATGAGTTGTTATTTTACCAACCACATTCAGTTATTTTCTTTTTCGTATTTCTGCATTTAGATGAAAAATCCGTTCATAAATTGGAACTCAAATTCAGCTGTTTCTTACGTTCCACATGAATTTTTCTCTCCGTTCCAATCCGGTTTTCCATTTACACACACAGGTTTAGATTGGGAACGTGCTTTGTGTTCGAAATTTAGGCGAGAAACTAGTTCAGTGACAAACATATATTATTTAATAGTGTTTCTAAGTGCACTTTAGCGTGCAAGAAAGTGGGTAAAGTTGTCTAAACCAGTGTTCTCATTCAAAACATTAGCCCATTAATTAAGCTGTTTTGAAACGATAGGAACATTATTTTGACATTCAAGGAAGACATAGGAAAGCAATCCCCGGGGTTTCCACTGTATAGGAAATGTCCAGATGATATGCGCACTTTATAGTGGTGTCTATAGTTTAGTAAGGTAGTTATTTCAATTACTGCTGCCACCACTCATTCTCCAACAAATGTAGAATTTATATTTTTATTATATCCAATGGTATCTGAAGAAAATGCAATTCCCATTTCCATTCGTCTTTCCAAATAATAAAACGAGCATTAGTTTTGTGAAAAATGAAACTCAAGAAACTAATGGGGTTTCCAAGTACCCCAAAATTCGGTGTGATTCTGTCAATACTACCGTATTTCTGCACGAACCCTGCATATATGGAAATTAAAAAATATATATTTTCATGTACACAGGAAAGTGAAAACCCCGATTTCGCCCCGATTATTTTTCAAAAAACCACTCATTCTCCAACAAATGCAGAATTTATATTTTTATTATATCCAATGGTATCTGAAGAAAATGCAATTCCCATTTCCATTAGTCTTTCCAAATAATAAAACGAGCATTAGTTTTGTGAAAAATGAAATTCAAGAAACTAATGGGGTTTCCAAAGTACCCAAAAAATTCGCTGTGATTCTGTCAATACTACCGTATTTCGGCACGAACCCTGCATTGGAAATTAAAAAAATATTTTCATGTACACAGGAAGTGAAAACACCGATTTCGCCCTGATTATTTTTCAAAAAACCCCGATTTCGTCCCGATTCTTTCGAAAAACCCCGATTCTTTCAAAAAACCCCGATTTCGCCCCGATTAAGTCCCTCAAATAATCGTGGCGTGATCGGGGCGAAACGGGGTTCTGTTAACTCTTCTCCGCCGAAACACGTTTTCATTGAACTCTTTTAATGTATTACCACCGTCGAAGGGCTCTTCTCTGACTGGAGGAATCGGCCTTCGGCCGATTGTTACCCTGTTTAAAGAAAAAATGAATTTCCACAAAGCTAAAGGACAACTTTCTATTCCTTCTATTGTTCTAATTGTAAGTTATGAGACTCCCTCGAATGTATCTGTTAGATCCTTTCTCACTCGTTTCTCATAACTTATGTTTTGCACTTGTCTGCCGTTGCTACTATCAGGTATAACGCGTTTATTTGGTCGTTTACCCATTTCCATTAGTCTTTCCAAATAATAAAACGAGCATTAGTTTTGTGAAAAATGAAATTCAAGAAACTAATGGGGTTTCCAAAGTACCCAAAAAATTCGCTGTGATTCTGTCAATACTACCGTATTTCTGCTTCACAACCGGCCATTTGGTTTAAAAAATATTTTTCATTTACACAGAGTGAACACCGTTCGCCTGATTATTTTGCAAAAAACCCCGATTCTTTCAAAAACCCCGAAGACCCCGTTCTTTCGAAAAACCCCGACCGCCCGATTTCGCCCATTAAGTCCCCAATACTGCGTGATCGGGGCGAAAACGGTGTTCTTGATTAACCATCTTCTCCGCCGAAAAACAACGTGGGCATGAACTGTTCATGTGATTACCAGCCGTTCGAAGGGTCTTCCTTACGTAGGAAAGCTCTTCGGCCGCGTACCCTTGAAGAAAAATGAATTTCCACAAGCTAAGACCCTTTATTCTCTATTTTCTAATTTAAGTTAGAGACTCCCCGAAGTATCGTTAGATCCTTTCTCACTCGTTTCTCATAACTTATGTTTTGCACTTGTCTTCCGTTGCTACTATCAGGTATAACGCGTTTATTTGGTCGTTTACCCATTTCCATTAGTCTTTCCAAATAATAAAACGAGCATTAGTTTTGTGAAAAATGAAATTCAAGAAACTAATGGGGTTTCCAAAGTACCCAAAAAATTCGCTGTGATTCTGTCAATACTACCGTATTTCTGCACGAACCCTGCATTGGAAATTAAAAAAATATTTTCATGTACACAGGAAGTGAAAACACCGATTTCGCCCTGATTATTTTTCAAAAAACCCCGATTTCGTCCCGATTCTTTCGAAAAACCCCGATTCTTTCAAAAAACCCCGATTTCGCCCCGATTAAGTCCCTCAAATAATCGTGGCGTGATCGGGGCGAAAACGGGGTTCTTGATTAACCATCTTCTCCGCCGAAAAACAACGTGTTTCATTGAACTGTTTTATGTGATTACCAGCCGTTCGAAGGGCTCTTCTCTGACTGGAAAAATCGGCCTTCGGCCGATTGTTACCCTGTTTAAAGAAAAAATGAATTTCCACAAAGCTAAAGGACAACTTTCTATTCCTTCTATTGTTCTAATTGTAAGCCTCTCTCTCTACCTGTGTCTCATTTTCATTCTTTCTCACTCTCTCGCTCTCTCCTTCCTTCTGGTACACTTTCCTTCGTTCCGCTCTTCTCTCCGTCTCTTTCGCTCTCGTTCATATTCCTCTTCTGTATGACTCCCTTCTCTCTCTCTCTCTCTCTTCTTTCTCTCTCTCTCTCTCTTCTTTCTCTCTCTCTTCTTTCTCTCTCTCTCTCTCTCTCTCTCTCTTCTTTCTCTCTTCTCTGTGAAACTTGTGTCCCTGACATTCACACGTCTACAAAGTCATTTATGATTGTGGAAACGTATAATATGAATCTGGATCTCCATTCGACTACTGGTACAGGTACTATGCAAATTTTGCCATTGAAGGTGTTCTTATGTGGAGCAAATGACTTCCCGCAGAATAAGCTAGCATAGCTCAAGTAAATGTAGGCACACCTTCCATACACTACGACCTAATAACCAATTACGAATGGTGTTAGTTTTCGTAAACTGTACATATTTGTACTTCATGACTACCGTATATATTTGGTCTCAAAAAGACATGTCGATCATCGATTTTCGAATTGTTTCGAATCACATGCGTGTTTTTGTTGATTGCTCGGATTTTTGAGTGTGAGAGTGTGTGTTGGGGCTTCGGCCAGTAGTGGAGGGGTTTCACCCCATTAGTTATTTGTTTTGTATTATTAGTTTGTTCTAGAATGTAACATTTCTAATTGTTAGTTACTTTTTGTATTCTAGTTAGCGTAGCCGTAACAATTTAACCGTTGTATGAGTTTCTTTCTTAGAATTGTAAATGTAGCAAGTTCCTTTGATTTTGTTTACTACTTTAGAATGAGTTTATTATTTTCGGTTATGTAACTCATTTACTGATACTCACACACCTTGATACTCATTTATATTTGTTTTAAGCGTTGTTTTTTAGTAGTAAAATTCTTGATTTTCTCAAGACTAAGTTTATTGCAACTCCACCAGTCGTTAATCGATTTTCTATCTATACTACTTCTGGTCCTCATGTGAATGGTTATCAGAACGTCGTCTTGAACGGAATCGTCTTGTGAAACAATTTATTTTCTTCAGGTCATTCCTCACTTAGTTAGCAAGGTCGCTGGGATTGATATATCCGCGGCTTGTTAAGGTGAGATAATCAAGACTTTAGATTGTTCAATGCTGGGGAGTCCCTCACCGGCCAGGGGACTTGCCCAACTGGGGGCCGAACCGTTTCGTATCTGTCGTGGCGAATGCTGCTATCAGAGACGACACTGGAAATCAAATACTTTTGTTCTAGTGATAGAATTCAGGACCGAATTTCTATTTTTGCTAATTGTGCCTTGTGATTATTTGTGTTGATGTATTGTGCGGTGCGGTGAGGTGAGGTGGTCGGACGACCCCAATACCCATTAACCGCTTTGCTCTCTGTGTGTCATTTTGCTCAATGGTTTTGTGGTGAGGTGGTCCGACGACCCCAAGATCCTTACTTACCTTGAGTTCTATCGAGCTGTAGCTCACTCTGTCATTTGAACCCCTGCAAGCTGGTGAGGTGTCATGCAAGGCCCTACATCAGTGGTTCATTCTGACACCCAGGCTTAGTAGAAATAGTTTTGCTTTTTTGTAAGCAACAGTTTCTACTAAACCTACTGCCGTTTGGGCGTAAACCAAACTGGTGTTCAACTGCTGAACCCAGTGAAGGCTTACCCCTGAACAGGTTAATAATGGCTATGGTACGAGAGTTCTCTCCGTTTCTGTAACTTCTGTTTAACCGTTCATATGGCAGAGAGTGCTACACTTGATCTTGGTGTCATGGTTACCCAAGGTTGAGTCGCTGGCTGTATCACAGTTTTACTGGTGGATACTCCAGCCTGCTCACCCTTTACGAGATACTCAGTTAATGTTCTACGCGGAGTTATTATGCTTGTGGCGTTAACAGAAACTGATACCTTGTATGTGTTAGCTATGAAGGCATTAGAACTCTATATGATTGAGTAAAATTATCACATATGACGAGGTCATTTGTGCTCACGGTTTCAAATGTCGGATCATTCTTGAAATGAGGAACATACACCTGCCGATATGGATGTTGAGAAACTGGAAGAACAAAACCCGATGAAGACTGATGAGAGAGAAAGAGAGATGAACGGAAGATTCTTAAAACTCCGTGCTCGTTCTTCGAATTCAGAATAGAGACTGAGTTATGATGGAAGCGAAGATAATTTTGAAGCCGCCAAGTTCGAGGGCAACGCTGACGTTGGTTCAGCAGAGATAGTCGGAGCCCCTGTACATGCCGTCGTCGAGGCGAAACAGTCTGAAAGGTTCACATCTGTTCGTACCAGAGGGAATGCAGTACCGTTGAATAGTAATCGTTCTGAACCGTCGAGGAATTTCACTTCGAATCCTCATATTATTTGTCATCGTTGTAATAAGAAGGGTCATGTCCCAGCAAAGTGTCCTCAGCTGAGACATGAAGAAATGGTGGTGAAAGCACCAGTTGTAAAAACAAGTGGGTGGTTGCCTGCTTCTGCTCTGAAGGAAGAGGATTCTAACCAGGCGGCGTCGAGTTCCTTCAGTAGCGCTAAATTTGTCCTGGAAATGAAATCTGGCGCGGTGCCAGTTCATCAGCAGTCGTCCGAAGGGTCGAATCGTAAGGCTGATGAGGTGTGCAGATTGCAGATGGCCACGAAAGGTCAGGCTGGCTTGTGCATCGGAAAGAGTCGCAACCTGGATAAGGTGCCTGCTCGTTTCCAATCGGGGTGGACTCTTGAAGAAAGGGACCCGAGGTTTACTCTTGAAGAGAGGGACCTGAAGACCGGTGAGGATGTAGCGTGGCATCGTGAAGCCGGAAAACTTGCCCACGGTGAGTTGTGCACGACTCATCGCACGCTGCTGGGAAGTTATTGTTTTTGTTCTTGTGTAGAATCAGCACCCGACGGACTGATTCTGGAGGAAATGCGATCAATTGTATTGCCCACGACGGACAATGCGTACATCTCGGATCAACTGCTACTTCGTGGTACACTAGCATTCGTGAACACTGATATTGTCATCGACACTGGTGCCGCGATTTCAGTTGTCTCATCGGGATTTCTGCGAAAAGCGCACAGTGATGAAAGTGTTACAAAGAGAATGCAGAAGGAAGAAGTGAACTACTCTGAAGGGACGCCTGAAGAGTTTGGTGTATACGACGCGTCACGTAACCTTCTAAAGCTGATTGCCCGTTGTCATCTCCCTGTACAGTTGGATGGAGGTGAATTGGTGCGCATCGGATTTCATGTCGTAAGACGTGACGAACCAACAGTGTTGGTTGGAATGAACGCGATCAAGAAAATTGGTCTGCGGTTTTTTTAAATTGCCCGGACGATGGAGCCGGGCTATCTGTCGATCAAACGGCATATGTACCAACCACCTGGTACAATGAAAGTGATTCCAGTGAAGGGAGAAAGAAAGAACGCCGTTTATCTCCTGGAACCACAGAAATGGTTGTCTACTTCGGTGTTGGTTGAGACGGATTCGGAGGGAAGAGGACATGTTTTGATTGATAACGTCAGCTCGGACATTGATGTCGTACTTCGTATTCATAAAGGAGAAACGTTGTCTTCTTCGGAATATTCGGAAACCCTTGAATGGGATGATCTGGAAAAGGTCCTACCGGAATCTGTGTTCGACAAGACGTGCGAGGAAATGTTGGAACTCGATGGAAAGCAGCAGTATGATAGTGTTGACCGTTACTCGCAGATTATTCAAGAGTTGTCAGCGAACGGTATGGAGAGTCGGGAAGAACTGGTTGAACTTGTGAAGCAGTTTGAAGATGTCTTTGCTCTAAATGACAGTGAGTTGGGTAGAGCGAAAGGGTTTTACCATGTAGTTGATACGGGTGATGCACCACCGGTCAGACATCGTGCTCGCCCAGTACCATTGCCGATGATTGATCAAGTGAAAGCTCTTCTTCAACGAATGAAGCGAGAGGGTATTGTTACGAAAAGCAAGAGCCCTTGGGCTTCACCGACTGTTTTGGTCAAGAAGAAAGACGGAACCATCAGATTGTGTGTTGATTATCGCAAGTTGAACGAAGTGATGAAACACGATGCTCATCCGCTGCCGAATTTGGATTTGACGATTCAAAGTCTTCACGGAAATTAGATCTTCAGCACATTCGATCTAGTTTCGGGCTTTTGGCAAGTTCCGATGGAACAGCAAAGCCGATCGAAAACTGCATTTGTCATCCTGAATGAGTTGCTCGAATTTACCGTGATGCCGTATGGATTGGCGAACGCGCCTGCATCTTTTCAACGTCTGATGCAATTAGTTCTGGCCGATATCCTTGGTGATAAGATTTTTGTGTACATCGATGATGTTGTGGTTGCTTCCTCTACATGGGAAGAGCATGTTCGACTCTTGGAGCTTCTGTTCAGTCGTTTGAGAAAGTTCGGTCTGCGTTTGAAGGCTTCGAAATGTCATATTGGAAAGAAAGAAGTTCACTTCCTCGGGCATATTGTATGTGAAGAGAGTGTTCGAGTGGATGAAGACAAGATACAGAAGATTCGAGACTGTCCACGACCTTCGTCGATCAGTGAACTGCGTACGTTTCTGGGAATGGCATCGTACTATCGGAAGTTTGTCAGCGGTTTCTCTAAAATTGCGGGACCCTTGTATAATCTCACAAGTCCGACGACGAAGTGGGAATGGGGAGAAGGACAGGAAAGAGCGTTTACGATTCTGAAGTCGGCTTTATCTTCGACTCCTATTCTGGCTCAACCAGATGTTGAAGCTGCGCGTTCTGGAAAACGTTCGTTCGTG